>ML247711.1:91356-104151 GCA_005239495.1 Nicotiana undulata
CATATCAAGAAGCAAGAGATCAACCTGAGTCTCCAGACCACCAATAACTACTACGCAAGCACGGTAGACTTGATCTACCACTATAGAATCACCCTCTGGCGTAGACACATGTACAACAGTACTCAAGGAATCACGGGGCATGCTAATATACGGGGAAAAATACGAAGACACATAGGAAAATGCAGAACCTGGATCAAATAACACCGAAGCCTCTCGGCTACAAACTAAAACTGTACCTGTAATAACTGCATCAGAAGCCTCAACATCTGGACGAGCAGGAAAAGCATAACACCGGGGCTGGGGCCCTCCAACCTGTATATCTCTGGGTCTACCTGCTACGGGCTGACCTCTACCTCTCATGGCCTGCCCTCCACCTCTATGAGTCTGACCTCCGCCTCTTGCACCACGACCACCACCCCTAGCTGGCTGAGGGGATGAGGGTGCACCTGATGCGGGAACCATGGTACGGGAACCCCGATACTGAGAACCACCAAAACCTCAGGGGAAAAACCTAGAAATATGCCCCATACCACCGCAAGTGAAGCAAGACCTCGGCTGCTGAGAATACTGACCCTGGAACTGTCCCTGACGACCAGAATGACCACTCTAATAGCTCTGAATCAGCGGTGCACTGATGGACGCTGAAGGTGCACTGCGGGATACCTGGAGTGCCGACTGATAAGGCCTAGGAGGATGACCTCTGCCAAAGGGATCTCTGCCTCCAGATGAGGCACCACTGAAACGGCCAAAATGACGAGGTCGCTTGTCAGACCCCTGTCCACCACCCTGGGATAATACCATCTCAATGCACCTAGCCACATCGGCTGCATCCTGAAAGGAGATATCAGTACCCATCTCTCTGGCCATCTGAAGCCTGATGGGCTGAGCTTGACCCTCAATAAACCTCCGAATCCTCTCCCGATCAGTGGGAAGTATCATAATGGCATGCCTGGCAAGCGTAATGGAGCTGGTATCGTATTGAGTGACGGACATGGAGCCCTACTGTAGACGCTCAAACTGCCTCCGTAGATCCTCTCTCTGAGTAACTGGAAGGAACTTCCCCAAGAACAACTCGGAGAACTGACCCCAAGTCAGAGGTGCAGACCCAGCTGGTCTGGTCAAGCAGTAATATCTCCACCAAGTCTTGGCAGTGCCAGCAAGACGAAATGTAGCAAATCAACTCCATTGGACTCCACAATGCCCATGTTCCGAAGGACCTCATAACAGTTGTCTAAATAATCCTGGGGATCCTCTGATGGTGTACCAGTAAATGTAGTAGTGAATAACTTGGTAAACCAATCCAACCTCCACAGAGCGTCCGCTGACATGGCTGCTCCCTCGACTGCGGGTGCCACAATACCCGACTGAACTACTCCGGCCATCTGAGGTGCCGGAGTTTGGACCTGAGTGGAAAACTACTCTGGAGCATGAATAGCAGGAGTCTAGGTCCCTCCCCAAGCCGGAGATCAGAATGGTGCAGTAGGAAGGAGACCGGCCTGAGCCACACTCTCCATGAGTCCCACTAAGCGGACTAGAGCATCCTGAAGCACTGGGGTGGCAATGAACCCCTCTGGGACCTGAGCCGGTCCAACTGGGACTGTCAGAGTAGGAACCTCACCGGCAAAGTCTACCTGTGGGTCCTCTACTGGAGCTATTGCTCTAGCTCTGCCTCGGCCTCTAACACGGCCTCGGCCCCTCGTAGGAGCTGCAATAGGAGGATCAGGCTGCTGGTCGGTCGATGAGGAAGCGCGCGTTCTCATCCTCTGCGAGAGAGTAAAATAGAGACTCAATTGGTATTCAAAATTCAACTAGCACGACAGAGAATGAAAGATGTGAAGTTATTCCTAACTCTGCAGCCTCTAGGGGATAAGTAAAGACGTCTTCATACCGATCCCTCAGACTCTACCAAGTTTGTTCGTGAGTTGTGAGACCTAAGCAACCTAGGGCTTTGATACCAACTTGTCACGACCAGAAATCCCACCTTCGGGCCATGACTGCGTCTAACGTTGAACGCGCTAGACAAGCCAACGTTTGAACTAAATAAAACTCATTAACAGCTAAAGCGAACAAGATAACTAAGGCATCGATGGCCCACAATATGAAGGTCAACAAATTACCAAAAATAATATAGCAACTTCGAAGTAAAAACCATATACAAATCCCAGAACTGGTGTCACATACTCACGAACTGTCTAAGAGATTACTAAAACAAAGGTCTGAAAATAAGTACATAGGACTGTCTTCAAAATATAAAGTAAGACAGAGCTGAAAGTGAAGAGTAGAAGATGACGCCAAGGCCCACGAACGTTTGCGGGTCTACCTCGATGTCTCATGTATGAACTGATGAGATGCTCCGACCGTCAGTGATCATCGGGTCCGGCTGCGTAGTCTGCACAACATAAAGAAGTGCAGGTGTAGCATCAGTACAACCGACCTCATGTACTAAGTAAGTGCCAAGCCTAACCTCGGCGAAGTAGTGACGAGGATAGAACTGACAACAATATATGTACTTGTGCAATTCTATATAATAACAGGAAAATGTCGATGGAAATAAGAAAGTAAGACAGATACGGGGAGAACATGCTGGGGGTAACAGGGGCAACAAAATGCTAGCACGGTAGAACAGGGTAACAACTGAAATGTAAAGATAAAGGCAGGAATTTAACTTCTCAAACAGATAATGAACAACATAAGGCACGACATGTCCCATTGTGCATAACCTCACAATCACTCAGCACGGAATGTCCCCTCGTGCATAACCTCACAATCACTCAGCACGGAATGTCCCCTCGCGAGTATATAATAACACTCGGCACGGAATGTCCCCTCGTGCGTATATAATAACACTCGGCACGGAATGTCCCCTCGTGCATAACCTCACAATCACTCGGCACGGAATGTCCCCTCGTGCGTATATAATAATCAGTGATCAACACGGCATGTCCCCTCGTGTGATAAGTAACAAACAGTCGGCACGGCATGTCCCCTCGTGCGAATAAGTAACAAATAAAGCAACAATATAATGTGAAAGTCAACATTAAGAAGTCTCAAGTGCATGGAAATGCTCAATAAAATTCTATTGTCCCGGCAAGGAGAAATCATCAATTACAAACTCAACAAATGCCCGACAAGGGTCTCAGCTATAACCAACCTCGCATCAGAAATACAATTTCACAGTGTAAGCCTCAACTGAAACAAATAACTCAATAACTCCCCACGTCATGAAACAACATCAAGGTATCACTACTAATTCACCAATTACTCATAGTGCGGGGAATATTAAGAACACAGTAAGTTTCATCACAATTGACTCACGGGCATGCTTGACCGCAACATATAGGCACTCGTCACCACGCCTATACGCTGGACATGAGTTATACATAGCAAATAAGACTCTATACCTAATCCCTCAAAGCTGAGGTTAGGCCAAACACTTACCTCGGCTCCAAAAATGCAAGTTAAGCCTCAATCACAGCCTTTCCTTTAGAATACGACTCTGGAACGGTATTATCTAGGCATAATCAACCCAAGTATATCAATAATGGCTCAATAAATCAAACCCATAGCCTAATTATTTATTTCAAAGCATTCTTCCTAAGATTCCAAAATTTGACCCCGGGCCCGCTTGGTCCAAACACGAGGCTCGGACCAAAACCCGATCACCCATAACCCCACGAGTTAGAATATATAAAAAAAATTAAGATTCTACCCCAAATTGAGGTTGAATCACCCAAAATTCTCAAAAACCCAACTCTACCTAAAATCCCTAATTCCTACTTTNATCCCGTAATAGTATTCTGTTTTTGACTTAAGGAATTAACTGGGCGATTTTCTTCATCGCGATCGCAAGAGGGCTCCGATCGCGGAGAGTCTGGTCCTAACTCACTGCGATCGCAGAAGAGGAGTCGCGATCGCGGAGCATAGCTTAGCTGACCCTATGCGATCGCAGGAAGAGGTTTGCGATCGCGGTCGAAGGAATGCGATCGCGAAAGGGACCTTGACAGACCTCTGCGATCGCGGAGCAAGGGCTGCGGTCGCAGAGAAGAAAACACCAGACACCAGAAACATGCAACATCACACCAGATTTTTGACTCTTTAACACCCCGTTAGCTACCCGAAACTCACCCGAGCCCTCGGGTCTCAAAACCAAAAACACACACGACTCCCAAAACATCTTACGAACTTATTCAAGCATTTAAATCACCAAAATATCATCAAGAACATCGAATCAAACCTCACAACTCTTAGAATTTTTCTCAAACTTCATAAACTTCTAAATTTCCCATTTTTAATTCGAATCACGTCGTTTCAAGTCCGTTTCACACCAAATTTCACAGATAAGACAAATAACATATAATAAACATGTTCCGGGCTCTGGAACCTTAATATGGGCCCGATAACACAGTTTTCACTTAATAATTTGTTTTCAAATTCCTTTATTATTTCAAGAAAATAATTTTCTTTAAATATTCATTTCTCGGGCTTGGGACCTCGGAATTCGATTCCGGGCATACGCCCAAATCCCATATTTTCCTACGGGCCCTCCGGGACCGTCACATCACGGGTCCGGGTCCGTTTACCAAAAACGTTGACCAAAGTCAACTTTATTCAATTATTCAATTCAAAAATCCCATTTTTATCAAATTTTCACATGGAAGCTTCCCGGCTACCTGCCCCGGGTTGCGCACGCATATTGAGGTGAGATAAACGGAGGCTTTCGGGGTCTCGGAACACAGATTTAGCTGGAATTACTTAGGATGACCTTTTGGGTCATCACAGTAAACCTCTAAACTCATAACTTTGGAACTTGTAAAATTTTGAACTTGTAAACCGAAAGATGAAAAAAATAAAACTGAAAATATATTTAAAAAAATATTTTTTTCCTGGGGATGGGTGACAGGGGGCAGGGGTGGGTGGGTGGGGTGCAGACAAAAAAAACAGAAAATTGAAAATTACAAAAAAAGTATAAAAAAAAAATTCGCGGGGTGAGGGGTTGGTGGGTGGGTGGTGAGACAAAAAAAAACTTTTTGGAGAGAGGGCATGAGGTGGGATTAGGTGGGTGGGTGTGAGGTGAGTTGGTGAGGGTAAAGAATAAGGTGGGGAAGCTTGAGAAGGAGTTTTGGAAAATGTTTTCCCTTCTCTCGATAGGGAAAATATTTTCCTCCAATTGGAGAAAAATGAGTTGATGAGGAAAATATTTTTCAAAACATTTAAGCCAACCAAACATAAAAAAATTGGAAAACATTTTCTAGAAAATATTTTCCTTCATACCAAACACACCCCTAGTCGTACATATATTTAGATTTAGACAGTGGCTATTGTTTAACATGCTTTCTTAAGAGCAGTTATAATATGAATATGAAGTTTGTTTCTCTGTCTTCAAAATGTTGCCTCAGTTGCTATAATATGAGCAGTTATAATACTTTAAGTTAGATGACTTCAGTTGCTGCTTTGGTTTCTATATCGAGTCATCTATAAACCAAAAGGGATGCTATTCCATGAACCATTGAAGCAAACTCAAAGTCCAGTTGTATTTTAATACAGAAAATTTGTATTTAGGTGGCCCCTTGTCAATCTTTGCTTGTTTATTTGCAAAAAACATCTGAAATTAATATCGAAAATCGATAAAAGTTGAAGCATCCACACACTGCTGGCAAAACAAGTTTTGCTCGAATCATTGAGGTTTAATTTTTTCTCTTATTTTTCTTAAAGTATGAACTTGCTAACTTTGCATGAAAAAGATTATTATACTAGTTTTCATGTTACTAGGAAAAAAAGATGGAAATGGCTGATACTTTTGATACTCTATCAAGTAAGGACATCTTTGTGGCTACAAGAAAAAAAAACCTGGTCGAGTATACAAAGGCTCTTTATGAGAATACAATTAGTAAAATTGTAAGAAATTTCTAATTTAAAGTTTGTCGTGATTATTTATTTGTTCTTAATTATCGACTTAGTTTTATTTACTTAAACTCTGTTCTCTTACATTTGGTTTGTAGGCTGAAATGGAGAGAATACAATCAACTCAAGAAAGTGGAGATGACAGTGATTCACTTGACGCGTTTGCATCAGTCATGGGACCTGAGCACCCAGGTCGGGTAAGATTGTCTGGACGAAGAGTTAACAAGACTATCTTAAAAAAGAAAAAAGGAGATTTTGGATCCTCTGTAAATGCTACTGATGAGAGAATGGAACAAAAAATGGAGGAAATGGAAGAAAGGATACAACAAAAATTACTGGAAAAGCTCAATGCACAAAAGGAAAAATTGCTGGACGAGCTCAATGCACAAAAGGAAGCTATGGAACAAGATATTACGATGAATGTCGTTACACAACTTCAACATCTCAATCCCGATTTAAGACTTGATCCTGACATGCTAATATTCAGTGCTCGTGCACCTGACGAAGCTGCTTCTGCACAACAAGGTGCTATTCAACCAATCAATCGTCCATGCGCTGACAGTAACAATCAAGGTTAGTCCATGCCAAATGCTTTATGAAATTATAAAGGAATCAATTTTACCAAGGTTAGAGGAAATGCAAGAATGAGCCTCCTCCCTGGAGGCTGAAGCCTGTCTTTATATTTTTTATTGCGTTTGCAGTTCCAAATGGGTGGCATTTGTTCCTCTTCACCCAACTCTTGGTGATAAATGTGTTCCTTCTTCACCTTTTCTTCCTTGTTCCCCTTTTTATTTTTTATGGTTGCTCGGAATAAGGTATTGTGCTTCATGGTTCCCATCCTATAAGGGCATGAAGCTCTACCTTGAAAATGAACAGAAACTAATACAAGATCTCAAAAGCTTGCAAGGCTTGAATCTCATAAATGAATGATTTGAGATCGCAATGGATCATCCATATTGATGCAATCTGGAATGAACAGGGAATTCCCTGAATACTCGAAAATACCTCTTTTTTCGGGAGGTTAGAGTTTTCAGAAAGATCATGGTTTCTTAGAATTTATTATATCCCATTGACGGGACTGCAATTTGTTCATATAGGTAACGGAGCAGAATGTTTGCAATGTCTATTGTTTCCTCATCTCCTTTAGTTTTATGTTTGGAATCTGACTCGTATTTATTGGAAAAGAAATTTGGGATTTGGTCATGATACTTAGTTTCCTAAATAATGAGATTGTCTTTACAGGGACTTGTGGTGTTCACAAAGTGTATTTTGTTTTTCATTTTTACTGGATTTGCCTTTATCAAGAGCTGTTAACTTTTGAAGGTTTACGTATCCCACCTCTAGTTGATTAATTTATTTATCTCTACTCAATTTTGATCATATGAACTTTTAGGAAATAGGAAGAGTCTACTAAACTACTGGTTCTTTCATGAGATTTATGTTGTATTTTAGTTTTATAGTTCTTATAGGGAGAAATGGAGTCCATCTGCACTTTGTTTATTCTATTTCATTTCATGAGATATCTTTACAGAAATCTCAGGTGGAGCACTAATAGTGAAAACTCTTCCCAGATTTCGTTCTTTTCTGAGCATTTACAAGCATTTGGAATAACATTTTTGACATCTGTAGCATTGTCATCGATCTTATTATTTTCAGTTTGCATATCAAGCATAACCGTGTAAGTTCAAAGTAGATGATATAATGGTGAATCATCTTTTCTGGCAGAGTAGCTTATCATCAGTTCATATGAACACAAACACGACCAAGAAACTTAATAGTTCCAAAATATATAGTAGTAGTAGTATCATATAATGGTAGATTCTGTTTTCACCTGTGTGTAATCAGGGCAACCATGTTTTGCTCAGAATTAATTTGGTATGCATGATCAAACATGTGATAACAAGTTAGCTGGTTGTATCATTTCTGATTACCTCAAGGGAGTAAAGGAGCACATTTCAAGAGAAACCATTTTTTTGGTACTCGTCTATATATGTTTGCTCTAAATATATTATCACCTTCTATGTATGTTTGCTTATGATTGAAGTACTGAAATTTTGGCAGCAAAATTTTGGCATATTTGTGAAATTTTGGCACTGAAATTTTGGCATATTTTGGCACACGTCCATTAAGTTGATTTCTCAGTAGTAAAAATCAAATCTTGATCTTAGGGGGTGTTGCTAGATGAAGAAAACTGAAATTGTGTTTGTTCTAAGAGAATTGGGATTCTCTTGAAGGGATAATGACTTTATTTATACTTTTTTGTAGGTGGAGTAGATGAAGCAAGGGAAGACGCATGCAGTGATGAAGAACTTGGCCTTACTTAAGAGAATTTTGAATTGTTGATTGTTGTAGATGCTTGTGGTGATTTCTAGGAATGTTTGTTATCAAAACATTTTAAAATTTTTAACTCTTGAAATATCAAATGTATGTACTTGGTAACATTTCATCACTATCTATGGATTTATTAGCTTGTTGGACAATTTGGATTATGAATTATTTTATTTTGTTATTTATATAAATTTTAGTGTTTTATAATTTATTGTATATATATATATATGTAAATCCTTATGTACAACAGGGGAAATAATTGCAATTCTATTAAACTGTTACAGCTGGCAGAATAGTTGAAATAGGATCTGTAAACCGTTTCAAAATAATCTAAAACCATTGCAATATGTAGTAGAAATGTTGCCATAGGACCAGCAAACCATTCCAAAATAGTCTAAAAACCATTGCAATATGTAGTAGAACCGTTGTCATAGGACCTGCAAACCGTTCCAAAATAATCTAAAAAACCGTTGCAATAGGTAGTTCAACTGTTGCAATATCTTAAAGAAATCATTGTCATTTCTATAATAGTTGTCACGGTTTAATAGATATAACAATTATTGACCGTTGCATTTAACGTTATGGTAACAGACATTAACCGTAGCAGTTGATAAGAATAAGCGTTCCAACAGGAAGAGAAAAAACCGTTGTGATAGACTGTGCTATAGCAACAGATATTTGAACTGTTCCAAAAATCGTTCCATAATCTCTATAGGCACGCCAACTCGTGGAACGGGCGACGAACCGTTGCAATACATCTATGGCAACGGTTTACTTACCTATTAGAACGGTTTACCATGCGTAGCCATAGGTGAATTTTCCTGTAGTGTTGTGTTAATTATTGTCATGGTCATGTGAGGCCATTGTGGTTATCGATGATTGTGGTCATGTGTGGCGTTGAATTATTGAGTTTCTACGGGAAGATTTGGTAGTAGTATTTTTATAAAGGTGACTCTACCAAAGTTATATAGATCTCAGGGAATTAAACATTCGAGGACGAATGTTTCTAAGGGGAGAAGGATGTTACATCTCGCGTTTTCGTACGTTAAAGTTTCGTCGTAAGTTAATCGACGTAAGCTCGGGGATAAGATTATCTTAAGGTTATACACATTTATGCTATTTATAATGAGTGATAAGTAAGTGTCGTTAAGGTTAAAGGGTAAACGAATCAAAGAAAATGAGTTTCGTTGAAGGTTGTCAATTTGGGATAAAATACGGTCCGAGCTACAATACCCGTCATTTATGGACTAATGCCATATAAGATATCCCATGACCACAATAGCAGAATACGTAAAGTGTATTAAAAGTGAGTAGTATTTTAAGTAAGTTCGAGATAATTCTTAATTATGTAAATAATTGATTAATTATTGGCTAATTAACTAAAAAGTGGGATAAGATTTAACCCCCAAACGTGGCAATCATCCTTTACACTTAAATGACTAAGCATTAAAGTGTGTAAGGTGTCACACTTGAGAAACAAGTGTGACACCGAGCTTAATTGTGGGGCCACCTAAAAAGAGTTGAATAATAACTACAATGTCTTATGAAAGAATTCTCACAAACACATTCCATAACTTCATTAACGTAATTTCTCCTAAAGCTTCTGTTAGGAATGACAATTTTAATCTCTTCAAAGTTCAAAAAATCATTCCATAACTTTTAACGTCATTTTCTGAAGAGCTTAATTCAAGCTTCTCAAAGTTACTTAAGGAGAGGTTTCGACCAAGATAGTCATTGCATAAGCAACGAGCTTTTCCATACAACGTGTTTCCTGTTTTGTCGCAATTAACGTGTTAGAGGAGTGTCAAGAGAATCGACTAAGGTATGTTAAAGCTATCCCTTCTTTCTTTTTGGCATCATCTATACGACACAAGCGAAACGAGCAAATGCATAACTTTCATAAATTACTCTATTCGTCGAAATGCTAGAGATGTGTATATTCTTATTCTCCCATAAGTCTTATTATTCTATCGTCTATTCATGGGTATAAAAAAATACGTAAATTGATAAAGTCTATTTCATGATATTAATCAGAGGCGAAATAGTCTTATGACAACACTCCGAAAGATTTTATTGATGTGCTTATCATGCATCACATTCATTTATGTTGAGCCACTACCAGATAACGTTATATATGTGTATATATGTATAATATATGTATATGGGACATGGTAAAAGGATATGGCGTTATATATGCACCACCACCTGATCATCTGGTATATGTTGATGATTTGAGTTTTTTCACAGTGGCCGAGATGATATGATGGGATGCCCTCAAAGGCTTGATGGATGTTATGTACACCTATACCTATGCATGACACGACATTTACACGCATGTGCATGACATTTTAAATGTTTCAGGATTTATAAAGTTATTTAGACTTACGGGCGAAATTCTTTATTCCCTGCTTCATATGTCTTCTATGTACTGATTTTCATGCCTTACATACTCAGTACATTATTCGTACTGATGCTCTATTTTGCGGGGCCTGCGTTTCATACCTGCAAGTACATGTATATAAGCAGACGATCCCGCTTCTGAGGATCCTTGATCAGCGAGAGTTGGTGTGCTCCATTTGATCCGGAGCTACTTTGGAATTTGGTACGATTGGTTTGTTTACATATATGGGTATGACGGAGCCCAGTCTGGTCCTTGTACAGTTGTATGTTCTATTAGAGTTCTGTAGACAATCATGTATAGTTGGGTAGTATGTGGCATTGTCGGCTTCCAGTTTTGGACATTGTTGTCTATAGCAGCCTTGTCGGCTCGTCCTACGTATTTCGCACGTATATGTATATATGTCTTTTGGATAGGTTTTCCTCACGCACATTATTCTCGTAATTTAGCAGATGTTATTCATGTGTATATCTTAGTCACATGCTTAAGGGTGTTTGACAGGTAGCACTCAGGCACTCGTCGCGGCCCATCGGTTTGGGTCGTGACACAGAGCTCCATATTTTGCTCTACATTTTGCTCTACATTTACCATGGAAGGCACATTGCCAAGAAAAGAAGAATCTATCGGATCACCTTCTTTGGTAAATGACGAGCACAAAACACAAACTTAAATATGCTCGCTAGTCGAATATAGTGTAGTATAATATCGTATCCACAGGGATCGAAGTTAAATAATATTATCGTAGTTTGTAGCTAGATTGCTATCCAAGATGATCAACAATTTAGAGTTTTGTGATTAATACTAAAATTAACAAGGAATTTAGAACTAATTGACTAATGGAAATCGATGCAAGTAATGAGTAAGAAAAGATATCAATGGGAGAAAATAAGGGTTGATAGGATAGGTTCAAGACAAATGTTTGGGATCTAACTCTAGATTATTCACTTCAAATGTGCAAGTGAGTCTCTCGAATTTACTCACTTAGTTGTTCAAACGTTTTGTAGAAACTCCTCTCTCGATTAAGCCTCATCCTCACAAGATGAACTAAGTTAAACTGAATGAAAATGTGCAATAATTGTAGTGGATTGGTCTTTGGGAGAACCTCTCTCCATTATCCTGCAATTCAACTTTCCTCTTCCGATTACAAAGATGAATTTATGACTTTAACCAACAAAATATAATACAACAATATCACAAGCTATGGATCTCTTAATTACATGAACTAGTGTATATAGATGCAACGATTAAAATATCCAAAACGATTCAATACATAAAAACTAGAGTTATTATCCACAAACAAGTATCAATACACCAAATACATCAAAACCTAAAGAGAACTACTCCACGGATATGGAGTAATTCATCATAACAATGTTTAAGTTACAGGAAAAAGAAAAAAATCCAAACGATTGTCTTGAGTGAGGATTGAATGATGAAATCCTTGAGCTTTTGTTTCTCCACCTCCTCCTTGGATTACATAGGTCTAGGATGCACCAAAAGTCTATAAAATAATATTTTTACATGTATTTATACTAACTAGGGACGAGCCCAGATGAAAACACATTCTCCCACGTGAATTAGGAAAATAACTCTGTAAACATTCCACAGGAGCGCCTCATGGGGAGACGCGTGATACGCTCAAATTACATCTTATAATAGTGTAAGTGATCGATGTCAAATATAGTAACCCAACAAGGTTGGGGTCGAATCCCACAGAGAACAATATGGAGGCGATTAGGAATGCAAAAGAATTATCACTTTATCGTGCAATGCCAAACAAATAAGATTTTGGTTTTGATAATGTTTTCAAATAAATGAGAAAATATAAACTAACCTAGAAAGCAAGTAAAATGATCAATGGCAACAAAGTATGGATGCTTCGGGAATTACACTCAAGTAACGATCCAATGTATTTCACGATTTTACAAATATGAGTGAGTTTATGTTAATTAGCCACGGATAATAATTCTTAATTAGCTTTTCCCAAAGACTAACAAGACTTCCTAATTGAATTATTCCTAACCCAATTATGAGATTAAACACTTCTGGGTATGGCTACAAGTAGTTCAATCCTATCCCTAGGTAGAATCTATAAAATGAGGGTTAAAGCCTCAAGTTCTTGTTAATTAATCTTTCCCAACCCCAAATTATCTTTTCCAAAATTAATT
>ML247712.1:0-35693 GCA_005239495.1 Nicotiana undulata
ATCTTTGGCCCAGACGGTGTAATCGTCTATGCCTCAGATAAAATAAAGTTAAATCTTCAAACAGGATGAAGTAATTAGCTTAGACGGTGAAAAAAAAAAGGTTCTTTTTACATGCTCGGATTTTCAAAGCTATTTAATCGGAACTCAAGAATATTTTTTTAAACATGTCGAATTGGACTGTAAGAAATAGGGAAAAGTATGAAAGCCATGCAAATACGCAGCGGACAAAGCAGCACACGTCCAATAAAAAAATAATTTATCGGCCATGTAAGAAAAGTTCTAAAGTGTGCGCAAAAATGACAAAAGAGTTCCAAACTATCATGAAAGTTTGCCACTTGATAATGAGATAAGCTCTACACTAATTGCGTCAGGTGTCCCAAGAAAATTATTTTTAAATAGTTTATTGTATGTTGGATTAAATTTTAAAAGTGCATTATGTCAAAAGAGACATAAACTTCCTGAGGGGATCCAAAGAATATCACTATCAACTTTTTGAAGTTAAGAGTTTGTGACTAAACTCTTGCTATGTCGAGGCTAAAATTAGTGATAAATCATGTGATGAAAAACACAATAATTCTTTCACGCGATATTATCAAAATTAATACTTTAGATCATGGAACAAAGCAATCTAACTTGTGCTTGCTTGAAAATGACGTTAAAAAATAAAAATCAATACTATTAGCCAAGTTCGTGGTAGCAGAACTCTCCTACGTGTTATCTATGGGAAGTGAATGTAAATTCATAGTGGAAAAGGAAAAGGCATGAAGCATGAGATGTAAAACTTATAAAGTAATAAATTTATTTTGCTCAGAGAAAGAACCTGAACTCAAAGAGATAGAGAAACTCTATTTTATAGCAATTATCCAAAATTTTGACTACTTCGGCACGTCGAAGAGAAAAGTTACGCAAAGCTTTGTGATGAACAGAACAAGCTGAAAATGCATTACAATATTTATAGATGCTTGAAGGAGTTCTCCTAATTCAATAAGATGTCTAGTGGCTACAGTCTCCTCAAGGAACATGATTTTATCTCCTAAAGAATAGGAGAATAGTACATGGGGAATTATCAACAGAAGATCAGATAAAGTTGAAAAGTCCTATAAGGATTGAGTCTAGTTAGTTCAAAATGTAGAAAAAAAATCTTTTAAAAAAAAGGGGTATACCGCGACACATCAGGAAACGATGCAATGTCCTTTCAAATTGAGGCAATCATCGGTTTTGAAAAGAATAAGGCGACAAATGCCTTTTACAATTGAAATGAGTAAAAAACTTGCAAAATTCAACACTTTAACATTATTATTATGTTATTTTAATGTTAAAGTAGGAAGTAAAAGATGGATTTAGCAATTAGTAAGTTAACATATTTTCATTAGCTCAATATACCCTTTATATTTAAGGATATTATTAGTACTTCAAGTCTAGTCTTTGAAGATTAATATTCGACAAGTTTTGAAGTAGGGGACATTTGTAAGTATTTAAATTTTATTGAATTCAAATCCATAAAATAATTTGGACCATATTAAATTCAAGACATTAGTCCAAACAAATATTGTGGCTAGTAAATTGGGTTAATTATACATGTGTTAGGCTAGTCCGTTTAATTAGACAACAAATTAAATGAAAAGCCCACTTTATTAACCAAGGTCCAAATGGCTATTATCCCATCTTAAAGCCCAGGCTCATGCCACGTGTCAAGTGATGTGGCAATCCAAGTCAAAAGAACAAGCCAATAAAATCAAGACACATGCCAAGTGATGTGGCAATCCAAGACAAAATAAATGTGCCAATTAAATCATGCCAAGTGTCTGGATGGTATTGGTCAGTTCAAACGGACCAGTCAAATTGCNTGTTCTCACTATTCTCCCGTTTTTCTTTACTGGTTATTGTATTGCGTTTTAATTATTTTTTGATTTTTTATAATGCTTTACTATTTCTGTGGATTTTGTTGATGGTATTGATGTTTGTCTCTTTTATCTTTTTCATTTTCTTGAGCCTAAGGTTTATCAAAAACAACTTCTCTACTCCATGGGGTTAGAGGTAAGGTTTGCGTACACACTACCCTCTCAGACCTCTTACTTCTGGACTTTTACTGAGTTGTTGTTGTTGTTACACTGCTTAGGGCGAAACTCGGAAGATGTTTGCAAGTAGGCTATGGCATTGGGCTTGCAATTCACCTCTGGCATGAAATGCAGTTGTGTGCAATTTGTGCATAATCTCAGTACGTTCTCCGTAGTTCTTGAGAATCACTTATTTCAGTTGTGTGCAATGAGCAAGAAAAGCTAGATAAGGTTAAGCTTGAGAATCGCTTAAGATCTCGATAGTGATCTAAGATATGCGATGAAATAACAATCCTGACAACATTATTTCATAATAAAAAGTAATAGAAGAAGAAAAAGGTTCACCAATCGTGACCACGAGATATGTCTTCATTCGTTCAATGATGGTGATTACAAGAACAATAGCAAGGTTTTGAGCCTTCTCTTCTTTGCAAGATAGGCTTTCTAGCATCTCTCTGTTGTAAGTGGAGAGGTGTGTGATATTGGAATAGTCTCTCCCTTCTTCATTCTCTCACCTAGTATTTATACAAAGTATTCTCATTTACCATACTTTAGATTGGCACTCTAAAGCGCCGCGACGTTTTCTTCACCGTGTAGGCCTTCTGAGTGCAGCACTCGTCGCTATAGTGCCTCATTAATACAACTTCGGCTTACTCGACCCTTTGTCGTTTCTTTTTATGTGGATTTCTTGTTGATCAAATTTCGACCCATACAGTTAGTCCCTCCGCCTGTCGGGGTTGTCTTTGGGCGAGCTCGATGGTTGGACTTCGCCAATTTGAAAGTTTGGGAAATCTGAGCATTTTGGTCGATGGACGAATACCCCATGGCGAGATAACAATGTGACGTTTCGAGAGCTGCACCAGACCGTTGTGTCAGTTCAAAATGTTATTAAATTTTTCATGTGTCATTATGGCACATATTCTTTGTGCGTTGCATCATTTTTCGTGCCTTTTCCATTTCTTTTTAAAATGGCGGCGTTTCGTTTTCCTGCTCATAGTGTTTATATCCCTATAAATAGGGGTAAATTCCACATTTCAATGTTGTGTCTCCCAATCGTTCAAAGGAAAGTCTTAAAGGTTTTCTTTTTCCCCTCTAGTTTCTCGCATTTCCCTTTATGCTAATAACTCTTGTCGCTGCTACCTTCTTTTCCTTCTCATTCCCGATCTGCGCAACCAACAAAGAGATGGCTAGTGCATCTTCCAACCCAAATAGAGTCGTTAGTGCCCTTGTGCCAGAAACTGATATACCTATACTTGAAGAGGGAGAGGTTATGGCGGAAGATGAAAGATTTCCAACTGTGGATGAAGTAGTCCCTCACACTGGGAAAGCTAGGACTGATTTCAAGAACCATCCTGAAGACGAATTCGAACCTGTCACTTCTGCAATGGATGCCGCGGCGCTCGCTGCATTTAAGACCAAATGGAGGATTCCTGATCATATTGAGCTTGTTCCAGCGGGTCGTGACATCGTGCATATACATCGCCAGGGATATTGCGCATTTTATGCATACCATTCGTCATCAGATGAACAGTTCCCCTCCCTTCCTTGGCGGTGGACTTTTGTCGCTACTATGAGGTGTGTCCGGCTCAACTCTCTCCGTACATATACAAGCTCTTCCTCATGCTCCTCAAGTATGCGAAGCTGGACGGTCGGGGGATTTCTCTCCAGCACCTGTTTCACCTCTTCGTTCCAAATTTTCATAAGGGCACGATGATACATCTTCGCCACCGAGGAACCAAGGGATTGGTGGTGAAGATGGATGGTAAAACCAACTGCCACTTCTGGGAGAACTTCTTCTATGTTAGGACGGAGCACGTGGTGTCGAACACTGATGGGTTCCCTGAGACGTGGAGTTTTGCCCGTAAGTTTTCTTTCTTTTACTATCCTTTTTTTTTAAAATAGCTCTGTTGTTTCTCTCCAGTGATATCGTTGTTTTCTTTTTTATTTTTGCAGCCAAGAGGGTACCGTCTCCGCTAGTTGCCGATATTCGCGAGTGGATGAGCCAGGTTTTTCCCTATACGGTGGGGATTCGCGAATGGTCACTGTTCCATGAGAGGTTTAGGCGCAAGCCTCCCGCCGGTGAGTCTCCTTGTCTCGCCCTCAATCACCTTGATTTTCGCTCTGTATTTTCCTTCCTTTATCCTCTTTAGTTAAAAATTCTCTTATTGGCAGGTCGGAGATGAGCGAGGAGGGCGAGGGCTCCCATTCCTGCTTTCCGCTAGGAGGATACTTCGGTCAGACCTGCACCAGTATCAACTGCAACTGAGGGTGTTCGGGCTCTCACTACTTCGCGGGTCATATCCGGGTCCGACCGTTTGGAGGCTGCTCATCTGGTGGATACTCCGGTTCCCGCAGCTTGTTTGGTTGACGAACCATCTCAGGACGATGGCAAGAGGTCCCGTCAAAGAGACGGAGGATAATGCCTAAGGGGGTTCCCTCGCTTGAGGGGGCTTCAAGGGGCGACTTCGCGTAGGTGTGTATAGACCTGACAACGGTGCTGGTTTAGGCGCAGGGTCCGTATCTTCTTTGGGTGTGGAGACAACACCCGTTTCAGGCGTGGAGGAGACTCATGTGGTCGGGGGGCAGAGTTCGGAGGCTGATGTGGTCGTTCCGAGTGGTCCATCGACATCTTAGCAGGCATGCGCCCCTTCTTCGGCTAATGAGAGGTTGAAAGGTGTAGTGGTAGACGACTATGAATCCCACGGGCCTAAGTGTCCCATGCTATTTTTTTTTTTTTTTGAAATTTTCTTATCTAAGGCAATTTCTTGTAAATCTTGTAATTCAAATTTAAACACCAAAAAAAAGTAAAGAGATATTCAAACTTGCACTTACCATTGCATAATAAATTAATAATACTTCAAATTAATCTAACAAACTACAACATTAAGCATAATACGTCTAATAATTTTAAAATTAAACAATTTTTTTTGAAATAAACTTAAAATCTTAAATACGAATGTCTGGAGAACACGCAAGACGATACTTTATTGTATGCCTCCTTAAAGGGCCCGTGCCCTCCAACTTTGTACGCCAAGTGTAGACTCGACCACAGTACTTGCACTTTAGTATGCAAGATTCTTCATTTTAATCTACCACATTGTAGTGTTCCCGAACAAATGGGCTAACTCTAGAATCACCGCGCATGATTTAACTTGAATTGAGAATTTGAGTTTGAGAAATGAGAGATGGGTGAAGACTTGAAGACTTCAATTTGAGTTTGAGATTGAGAGAGATTGATGATTTTGTGAGTAAAAATAAAAGAATGAAGGGGTATTTATAGTTGAGAATAGGGAAAAAGTGTAACTATAAAAAGTTTGGGGGTCAAATGGCTATTTTTTAAAAAGCCAAACGGCTATATTGCCAATATAAACGGCCAGCTTTTGAAATTCTAACCGTTGGCAATTTTTTTTAATGTAATTATATTATATTATCTAAGGCAATTTATTGTAAATTATATTATATAATTGTGACTTAAATCTTATAATTCAAGTTTAAACACAAAAAAATTGTAAAGAAATATTCAAGAAAATGCCTTATAATTTTTATTATTACGACATAAAATAAAATGACAGTATCTTTCTTAGTCTCTCCCCCCCCCCCCCCCCCCNCCCGCCCCCACCCCATTGGAATGAGCACAACAAGGTCTAATACCACCATTAAAAGGGGAAAAAAACTTATCAAAATGTGCCAAAATACAAGTTACATATTAATCTACATATTATCTCTAACAAATTTCATAAATCCTTCAAGGTTCACAGGAATTTCCGTTGGTGGTGGAGAAAAGAAGCTTGTTCATCTGTCACGGCTCAAATTCCCAACCTTAGTGATCGTGATGGCGCCTAACACCACACTTACTAGGCAAGCCAATGTTAGAAGTCGATTAACTAATTTTTCTTAATTAATTACTTCAGCATAAATAATCTAATTTAAATGATCTTAATTAAATTAATTCCCAACAACCATAGAATAAAATAATAACAATGACCAATTAAATGAAACGAACCACGAACTAATTATAATAACAACTCTAAGACTATCCATGGTCTAGTGTCACAATCCACAAACAACTGAAGAATACTACAAATAATGTCTGAAAGAAATAGTGTAATTGTTATGAATGATATAAAACAGTGTATGTAAATATAGGAGAAGACTCTCGGATATCTGCGAATGTCGGCAGATGTACCTCGTGTCTCCAAACGAAATCGGGTAGTCGTCCTAGAATCCTCTACTGCTTAATGGTACCTGGATCTGTGCAAAAAGAGCACAGAGTGTAGTATCAGTACAACCGACCTCATGTACTGAGTAAGTGCCGAACCTAACCTCGGCGAAGTAGTGACGAGGCTAAGTCGGACTTCAACAATATAACCGATAACAACAATAAATAATAAAGGCAGAAAGAAAATCAAACAAATGGATACATAAAGGCTGCAACAAAATAAAGTAACTTCGATATAACCAATTCTCAAATAACTCTTTAAAATTCCAAACTTTAACTTTAATTAAAATAGTACGAAAATATTTAAAGAGTAGTAGTAAAATAGCCATTTCAACTATTCAAACTTTTATTTCCTTTTTCTTAAAAAAAATCAGTAAAATATAAATATAAATATCCTCCCTTATCACTCCTTGTTGCGGCGTGCAACCCGCTCCCACATGTCCTCCCTAAAATATCTCCCTTATTACTCATGTTGCGGCGTGCAACCCGATCCCACCTGTCCTCCCTTATTACTCCTTGTTTCGGCGTGCAACCCGCTCCCACCAGACATATCATATCAATTTATTCATAAATTCACAAATCAGGCCAAGCCTTTCACAATACTTTTGTTTCAACAATTATAAATGATAAACCACATTTTTCTCATGACTTCATCAATAACCTCTCGACCATGAAACCAACAAGAAAATCAAAATATATGCATTTATTCCATAAAAACAATACCAAACCTCTCAGCCATATTTATATCACGAGGAACCCAGCTCAAACAACCAATACTCTTCCAAATAGTCACAACAATAACTAACAACAATTCAACAAGGCCAAATAGTCATTGAAACAATAATAAACATATAAGAGTTAAGACAATGATCAAATAAGCGGGAAACGGGAAAGGGGATCATGTTTAACAAATAATTTGGGTCGTGCATAGATACTCGTCACCACACCCATGCAATTCACGTAGCAAACAAGTGGGGAGTCCTATTCCCTCAAGCTAAAGTTATGCCAAATACTTACCTCAATTTCGCAGGCCACTCACTGCTCAATTATAGCTTTTCCTTTTGAATTCACCTCTAACTTGCTCGAATCTAATCAAAATTAACTTAATATCATTAACTAATGCTAAAGGAACTAACTTTATTGAAAATAATAATCTTTCCTAAGTTTCCTAAAAAAAAAGTGAAAATCCGACCCCGGGCCCGCTTGGTCTAAACTCGGGGTTCGGACCAAATTACGTTTACCCATTCACCCACGAACCCAAATATGCTATTAGTTTTGAAATCCGACCTTAATTTGGTATAAAAATTCGATTTTTACAAAACTCCCTAATTCTACCCAAATCTTAGATTTTTACCATGAAAATTCTTCGTTTTTGCTTTAAAAGTGATGCAAAATAGTAAGGAATTGAAAGAACAAGGTTTGGAATTGATTACCTATGAATTGGGGATGAAGATTTTTGAAAAAAACTTGTTTTTAGGGCTGGAACCTCGAAAAATTGGAGAAGAAAGTGTCTTGTCCGTTCTTTAACAGGTATTTATATTAGGTGGGTTGGGCAACTGTGCGATCGCGGATAAAGATGTGCGATCACACAGGGTAAGGAAACATTTGGATGTGCGATCGCGGGATAAAGAGTGCAATCGCACAAGGTATGGAAACATTGGGTTGTACGATCGTGGGAGAAAGAGTGCAATCGCACAGGGTATGACCTCTCCTCCCCAGGCCTAATTTTAAAGTTATGCAATTGCGGGGTTTACTGTGCGATCGCATAGTGGGTGGTGCAGTGCGATCGCACACTTGCTCTTGCGGTCGCACAATGCAAGTTTTTCGGGCTCCTGAATACTACACTATTAGATCGCGGTTGTACTTATGCGATCGCATAATACAAAAGCCTGGACACCAAATACTGAAAAACTAGCAGTTATTTAAGTGCAAAAATCATCCCGTGGCCTATCCGAAACTCACCCGAGCCCTCGGGGCTCGAAACAAAATATGCACGCAAGTCTAAAAACATTATACGGACTTGCTCGTGCGATAAAATCATGAAAATAACATGTAAATCTATGAATTAAACCTCAAAACTCATCATTTTCATCAAAAACTCTTAAAGTTCATAATTTCTCAACCAGATGTCCGAATCACGTCAAACGAACTCCGTTTTTCACCAAATTTCATAGTTAACCTTTAAATATCATAAACAAGTTTTACCGAGCTCCAGAACCAAAATACGGACCCGATACCAATGATTTTTAGCATTATTTATTTTCTTTAATTCATAAATATTTCAGCAAAACAATTTCCTTCAAAAATTGATTTCTAAGGCTTGGGACCTCGGAATTCATTTACGGGCACACACCCGAGTCTCATATTTTACTGTGGACCTCTCGGGATCGTCGGAACACGGATCCGGGTCCGTTTACTCAAAATGTTGATCAAAGTCAACTTTTATCAAATTTAAAATTCTAAAAATCACTATTTCTCATATTTTCACATAAAAGCTTTCTGGTTTCACGCCCGAACTGCACACGCAAATCGAGGTATTTAATTTTAGTCTTTTTATGTCTATCAAGCATGGAACAAATTCTAATTTTATAAAATGACCCCTTGGATCATCATATCATCACCGCTTCCGGGCGAAGCAGCATCCTCCGCTAGCATTTCTTCATAAGTTTCGTCTATCTCCGGTTGTGATTTAGCAAGTCCAAAATTTCTTCTTTCCGAACAGATCCAATCTTTGAAGAGTACTGATTTTTCCAAGCTCTCCCTCATAGATGCTCTATGATCACCGATTTGAAGTCTCGCTTGACTGAAAGCGCTCTCCGATGCCATTGTTGAAGCTTGAATACTTAAAATATCTCGAGCCATCCTTGAAAGAACCAGATAGTGTTTTTATTTGTCCTTCCACCATTCCAAAAATTAAAGGTGCCGTCAAAAGTCTCTGATCAAGTCCCTACGACAAATACTTGGGTTTCTATATTATATGCAACAACTAAACTTTCATACAAGTAGTTCCATCTAGTCGGACAAGGTTTAGGAACCTTCCTTTCTCTAAAGCCTAATTCATCACATATTTTAAAATATTCTTTAATGCTACTTCTATGGTTTGAATAAAAAATCCAATGAAGAGTCATTTTAACCTTTTCAATTTCAACATTTAAAATTTTCGTACCATCATCGACGATTAAATGATAAATATGAAAAATAAATCTAACATGGAAAATATTATTAAATGCAGGATTTAGTGTAGTTGTAGGCAAGCCTATAACATTAGTGTTACTAGAAGCATTATCCATTGAAAGTGCCATTATTTTATCTCTAATGCAAAAATATCTACAAATATCTACAACTGTGTTAGCAATAAACTTACCTGTGTGACGTGAATTAATTATTCTATAAGCAATAATGCGCTTTTGCATTATCCATTCCTCATCAATCCAATTAGTGGTAACAGTAAGATAATCACAGTCATTACCACTCCTACCAATATCAGTAGTAATAGAAATGCGAAAATTTATATGAGTAAATAAATAGCGCAAATATTGTTTATATTCATGTTTATATTTATAAATATCGCTCTTTACGGTTGTGCGAGGCCATCCTTTATAAGTAGGATTAAAAACTCTGCTAATATAACGCACAAACTGAGGGTTAGAGGGAAAACAATAGGGTAAGCACATAACAATAGCCATTTTTGCCAATTCTTCACGATCTTTATTTGGATCCTAATATAAAATGCCACCGGTAATAGTGTTAATTCCCGGTTTGAATTAGATTTGACCTGGTACTAGGGTTAACCTGAGTTCCTACACTTGTCCCCTCTTGCCTAGCTTTCATTGAAGAAATCTAGCTTTATCTTTAGGGTGTTTCTGTATGTGTCTAGTCAAACTACTCGTACCGCTTCGTTCTCCAGTAAATTTATGAGCCATCAAAGTCCCACAAGTTTTACACTTAGCCTTATTTTGATCTCTTAGTTGAGTAAAAAAGTGCCAAACAAGAGATGTTTCGCACCGTCTAGAAGGTTGTCTATTAAAAGTAGGGGTTACTACAGGAGGGTCAGGCGGGGCATCATTTGGATTATTATCAGCTTAGTTAACAACATGACTAGTAGGTGTATCATCTAAATCCGACTGCGTTTCATATAAATCATCATTTTCCTCATCATTTTCATTGATAGTTTGATTACCATAAAGAACATTCATATATTCATCATTTAATTATTGACCTGGTGCAATATCATGGTAAAATTGACTATCGGTAAATTGAAAATAAGGGTTATCACTATCAAGAATAACAGGTGGAGGAGGACGGGTAACAAGTCTGGGTCGGGGAGCCGGGGCAGGGGGAGGAGTAGTAGCTTGGCTACTAGATTCACAAATTTTAGATTTTCCCTTACCACCAAACATTTGTTTCAAAGAAATATTCATATTAATTATAATTACACAAACTAAAACAAACAAAACTATAATATTAAAACTTAAGAGTTGGAACGAGTTTACCGAATTGACGAACAACTTCTTGAAAATTGTATATCGTTGAAGACTTGAATACTTCAATTCACCAACTTCACAAATTATTACAAATTGCAATAATAAAGTAAGCAATTATAGAAGAAAATTAGAGAGATATTGATGATTTTGTGAGTAAAAATAAAAGAATGAGGGGGTATTTATAGTTGAGAATAGGGAAAAAGTATAATTATAAAAAGTTTGGGGTTAAAACAAAGTTTGGGGGCCAAATGACTATTTTTTAAAAAGCCAAACGGCTAAATTGGCAGGCCAACGGCTAGTTTTTAAACTTCTAATCGTTGGCCAATTTTTTATTTTTTTTTAAAGTTTTTTTTTTGAAAAATAGTCGTTGGGCCCGGTTGAACCGGCCCCGGCCCGCCAGCCGATCCCGAGCTAAACGGTCCCAGGCTCACAGTTCATTCATGAAGGCCCGACCCATATGGGTTCCTAGGACCGCTAGGCCCGGACCACCACGGGCCGGCCCGTTTAGCCCAAAAGCCCACGTGGGCTCGCGGGGCATGGGCCGGTCCCGGGCTAGGCCCATCCCACAATACAACCTTACTCCTAACCACTTCTTGATCAAATTTCCAAAGTGATCCTTCATCACTTTGGCAAGATTGAAAATTTAACTTTGTTTGACTTTTATCTTTGTCAATGTTAGGTAGGTATTCTTTGCATCTATTCAAATGAGATTTCAATCTGCTTGTTCCATTCTTAGATGAGTAAAAAGCAAAAGATTGCTTACAATATCTACACCTTGCTTTACCAACCTCGTTTACCTCAACTTTATCAAAATGATTCCAAACCTCAGATCTAGGTTGCATGGCTTTTCTTTTCTTAAAATCTTGAGTATCAATGGTGTTGGTGTTGCTATCTTGAGTAATAGGTAAGCTTTCACTTGAACCGGCAACACTGTTTAAACTTTGATCTGCCATCTATACAAATAGAGATCGTATAACATTGTGTGATCCTAAAATCTTGAGTAAAATCTTAAATGTGGTCCATTTCTGTTCTCCATTGAATTGGGCAGAAATTTTTCCATTCAAAGTGTTTCACAATGGCAGATTTGGGTTGTTCTTTAGAACCAAATACTCTTTTATCCATGAGCAATGTTATTTACATGATTCATAATTTGTGGAAAGAAAAAACCAAGTACGACGAGCCACTAGAAATTCAAGTTTATTTGAATGATCTACCAGATAATGATTTCAATAGTGTGTTCAAATCAATTCCATCATTTCTTGAGAATTTGGAAAAAGAGAAAGGAGATAAGTTTGGAAATAATTGTTACATAGCAGGAGTTCTTGGTTCATTTTACGAAAGGCTTTTTCCTAGCAACAACTTGAACTTTGTTCACATTTTCCATTCAAGGAAATCATGCTCATAAAAATTCGATCTCATACGTGCTAGCTGATAATAATAAGCACATTTCAAAGACACGCGTATTAACAGAATTAAAACCCCACTAAAACATATTCAAAGACAAGTAAAAATATAAATCCGTTCCTAGCCAACGACGACGAGAGCAACAATGGAACAACAACAAACAACACAAGACAACTCAACTACGCCTAAGTTCCAACTAATTGGAATCGACAAAAATGAATCTTTCAGAAATTAAAGTTCAAAACTTAAAAATAGAGACCGGATTTACAAAATATAGAAAGACCCCCTCAAACAATCACAAAATAAAGATCATAAAAAATTCATATGAACCTGGCCGGAGAGTTGAGCTTCGAAATAATCCAATGATTGAGTGAGGAGTGAGGAGTGAGGAGAGAGGAGTCAGAAATAATCCAGTCGCCAGACGCCCAACCCCAGATGCCCGATGGATGATGGTGAAACTTTGATACTTGAAACCTGAAAGCGTGGCTGCGTGGGTGAAGATGAAGAACTGAAGAAGGTCAATAGAGTATGAGAATAATGCCCTAATTCCTAATCTTTAGAATTTAGACTTTAGAGGGCTTGTGCAGTTGGGCTTGGGGGCTTGGGCGTCGCTTGGGGGTTGGGGCTGGGCACTGGGTAGTGGGTAGGCAGTTGATATAGGTAGGTCCAAAAAAAATGTGTTAAAATTTCGGTATTTTGGTATACTGAAATTTTAAAATTATAATACCGAGAACCTACCGAAATACCGAAAATGAGATACCGAATAGACCGAAATACCGAATTAATTTGGTCCGGTTCGGAATTTGGTTTTTGGATTTTATGGCCAACCTATTTTTCAAGCGTCTACTAAAGCTTGAAGCTAGACCCGATCCAGATTTTAGGCCCGGACCATTTGCGGGTCCAGAAGAAATAATAGCGCACAGTCCACTCCATGGACGATAACACGTGTTACTGTTTCATTTGAAACTCCCAAAATTGCTGACTTCGTATATACTCGTCGAACCAATCGGCTCTCAACACCTCACATTCACAAGGGCCACATATAGCCACCACCCTGAACCCTCAACCCCTCTTTCTCTTCTCTCCGTTTCCCCCCACCCCCACCCCCCACCTGTGTCTGTCTGTTCCTGCTAATCGTCACAACGTGGATTCATTTCGTTATAAATTAAATTTTGAGTAAGTTTCCTTGTTTCCGATTCTTTACTTTCTACTCCTTTTATTTAGGAAAAAAGCGCACAAAGTTTGAATTTTTTATCCAAAATTTTACTTTTTTTGCCCCTGGGTATTGAGTGCCAGAGAATAATTTCCGAATTTCGGTGGTCGGTATTGGCTGAACACGGATTTTATGTCATGTGAACTTTCCTTGTATTTGGGTGTTTTCTTTTTCAGTTTTGAGTTGGGGGTTGATGTTTTAGGCTGAAATATCTAGCTTTTTATGTGTTCCATAACATTTTTACTTGGGACAGCGTTAATTATGAATTGGCGTTTGAATTAGTTATGCTAATGGGTTAAACAGATTTTATATGCCACGTTTTAATTATTTATATTATCAAAAAAATTGAAGTTTTTGCACGGGTAGCTTTTTTAACTGTTGAATAAGTGTGAGGTTTAGAGAATTCCTAGTTTTAAGAACCCCTAATGGAGTGGAATTGATATTAAGAATTCATATGCCACGGCCAACAGTAGCAGTAGTGAGTGTTTAGGATTGAGACGTAGTTGTTTTTTTTGTTATGTATAAGCAGCAGTGAGTGGTTGGTTGTGGTTCATCCTTCAATCTATATCATTTTGACTAGGATATTATTGCTGGAAAAGCATAACTTTGACCAACTTGATTGCAATCTTTTGTTATTCTCTTTCATCGTTACACAATTAAAAGCACTAAAACAAGTCTCAACAACACTTTGCCTTGTCCAAAAGAAAAATACTGCATCAGTAAACACTTGCTCATACTTGTCTAAAAACATGTTCATAGGTATCGTGCTCGAGAACATCATAAATTGAAATATTTGTGCTAAGAGCTCTTCAGATTTTCCCCCTGATAAAACACATGAAAGATCTTAGTGAGAGTTTTGCGTCGTAGTAGATGAGGTTAGATGATATTATTGTAGAGAAATTTTTAGGTCCTTTTCGGGATCTAATGCATAGAGTTGTTTCTATTGTTCAAACTGCAAATCATAATCTTTACTCTAAAGTGGACATCCTTCAGTGGAGTATTTACACTCTGTTTTAATTTTTTCTATGTCTATAAACAAATTACTGATGCAATTGATGCAACAGTGGACTTTGTGGTTGATGATCACATCGTAGGTGAGGAGGAAGAGGGCACGGTGGTAGAAGTCAGGGCAGTAGATGAAAATGCAGTTGGAGGAAGTTCCAGTGAGGAGGCACTTCACGACGTGCATGATGTCAAGGTAGATGAAGACCTTTCTGATAGGGAGCTCGTTCCATTAGAAGAATCACAATCTCTAGGTAATTCAACTTCAGATGAACCTTATGTCGGCCAGGAGTTTGAATCTGAAGCAGCAGCACATGCGTTTTATAATGCATATGCAACAAGAGTGGGTTTCATCATCCGCGTTAGCAAGCTTTCGCGATCTAGGCGCGATGGCTCTGCTATTGGTCGGGCACTAGTTTGCAACAAGGAGGGCTTTAGAATGCCTGATAAGCGGGAAAAGATAGTGCGACAAAGAGCAGAGACTAGGGTTGGTTGCAGAGCGATGATATTAGTTAGAAAAGTAAGCTCCGGAAAATGGGTTGTCACAAAATTTGTCAAAGAGCACACTCATCCATTAAGCCCAGGCAAAGGTCGTAGGGACTTGATCTACGATCAATACCCGGTTAGTTTCCTGCCTTACAGTTACTAAGGCTTTGCAACATAAGCTATCCTATTTTCTTTCTGTATTTGTTTCCTTGTAGCAGTTATTCAGTTTTGCTAGACCACATCATCCTACTACTACCTTTGAGTAAACATCTTCTGTTTCTGCCGCTTGATGGAACTTGAAGTTTTAAGGAGGCGATGGTCTCTCTCTTATATGTATAATATTTATTTCTTGGTGACCAAGAAATCCGTCTGCGGTCAACCCTTAGGACCAGCCCCAGCGTTCGAAACTCGTGGATAATAGGCCTGCCCCTCTACCCTTCACTACCTAAATAGTCTTAGTTGCATGGAGCTGGGCTCAAACCTGTGGCCTAAATCACTACTCTGTCAATCTTTGCCACTTGAACTAAGCCCTGGGGATGCATGTATGTTTATAATATTCATTTAAAGTATTGGGGAACTATGATATTGTAGAATATATACTGGGAAAAAAATGAGATATATTAGAAGAATTTATTTATAGCTGTTTTAGTTCAATGACTTCAGTTGATTACTGACATATATTTGTATATTTGTTGCCTGCATCTCAAGACTCGCATCTATACTCTTTCCATAATCCGTACCCACGAATCGTAAGATTTAGATGATGACAGATCTGACATCTAGATTCACACCACATCTTCAACTATTTTATATAGTACCAGGTAATCTGACAAAGGAATTGCAGATGCTTTGATTGCATATCAACTCCCAACAGCTCCCTGAAAGCAAAGTGCCTTAGGAATCTATATAGCTAGAGCAACCTTTCCCCTGTAAATGAGTTAATTCCATTTCTAGATTTTATTAGCTCTTTGTCTTTTGCTTGATTGCCAACCTTAGGTTTTTGGTTAGCTCCCTGCCTAGAACTGTATTTTTGTGTAAATGGAGCTAACCAACCTCTTTTGTAATGTTTTGCATCTTCTTGATGCCAGTAATATAACATCTTACTTCATAAAAAAACCCAGTTAATGTGGAATTGTGGATTATCTTATGCTGCTTTCTTTGTTCTAATTTACATATTTTTAGTGCTATGTTTATTTCTAAGTCAAAATGTTCCTGTTAAGAGCACCAAGTCATTGTCATTTGTCAATATATGGGGTGGGTTCACATCAAGCCTCTAAAGATAATTAATCCAACTATTTGTACAGTATGTAACCATTATATTCTCTCATCCTCAACTATTTTATGAAGCACTAGTTCTTTTGTTGATAAATTCAACTATTTTATACAGTACTAGTCTGTATTACTATATAAAATAGATTCCGGTCACTTCAGAGAATAAAGATTAATTAGATTAATTATATACTGTTATTTCACTTTTCGTGTAAAGAGAACTATGTAAATGAAGCTGAATCCATACAAGATATAGAATCCTTGTAAAAAGATGAAAAGGGCATGCTTTGTTCTTTCTGAAACTGTAGATATAGCTACCAACACGATTTATATAATGTTCTTTTCCCATAAATAGGATATAAGCTGGTCTTATTTCATATTTTTGTGTCGCTTTGATTTATAAATCAATTCATCGATATACACCAAGTCGGTGTCAATATACAATGTGCGTTTACAGTCCACTTCCTCACCATTTTCCTTAGAAAGGCAACACCAGTTAATCCTTCCCTTTTTCAATATTTCTACTGTTATAATGATATGCCAGCTTTTTTAGGTGCCTTTATATTAGACAAGTTAATCAATCTATGCTGTCAGAAAAGATGTAAAGGATAGTTCCATTTTGGTTCAAAAACTTGTGGTTACAAGAACATATGTTACTTTTCTACGGGTATGGGCACCCGATATGGGTGCGGATCTGGCAGTTGGATGCATCATCACCTAAAGCTTAGGATTCATGGATATGGATAGGAGTACAGGTACGGATGTTTAGATAAAATCAATAAATTAAAGCTAGTGTAATAAATTCTTTGTAAATGCTTAATCTTTTATCCATAATATCTCGTATAATAGCAAAGTGTTCTAGTACTTTATGTGAATTATATATGACATAAACTCAAAATCAAACCAAATATCCAATCAACCCAAGGTTCCTTGTAACGCTCTATAGGAGTTTCTTGGCCGTGGATGTAGTCAAAGAACTAAAGTTAAGTTGACCAGTGCAGTGGGATCCCACTCCCATATCGTGTCAAATAGACACAGGTGCAACAAGGATTTTGAAGGCAACATAGGTGAGAACAAAATGTTGTAAAGATAAAAAGGAAAGATGGAATTCGTACCTTACATCTAAGAATGCAACCTCTATCTTGGTACAAAAGGGTGGCGTAGCTTTTTGATCACCACGAGCGATGCCATGTTGTAAATAGTTGCTCATTTTGCTTTCTTTATGGCCCCTTCACTATCCTGCTCACCAAGAGCTTACATTTAGATGGAATCACTAATATAGTTTTTAGAGACATTCGGCAAGAGAAAATCACTACTCTAAGAAAATGGAGAAATTTGGCAAGAGATATCCTTCTCTGTCGTTTGACTCTCGATTATTCTTTGATGCAGTTACCGTTCAATATATGGCAGTCCATCTTTCCCTTTTAGGAGTGCAGTTATTCAGTTTGTAAACTGTTTTCTTATGTGTCTTCATCTGTGAACAGGGTATATGTTCGTGAGTCACCTTATCCTTGAATTTCCACATCATTTATATTGTTGTTAGATGACCTGGAAATGTATTCCTTTTGGCTTTTTTTGGTAAGTGGAGAGAAACAATGTTTTTAGAAATCATGAGGGTTGTATTTTTGGTTGGACATACACTTAAAGTACTGATTAAGTGAAAACATCAGATCCAAATTCAGAAATGTTATCTCGAAATACTTACAAATGGTAAATCTGTCATTACATACAAATTATCATTGCGAGGGCATGTAAAACTAGATCACTAAATCATATAAATTGGGGGGTGGGATGGGGTGAGGTGGGTGGGTGGGTAAGGTGGAATTCTTAAATAACAGTAGAGCTGGCAAAATATGCTGGTTAATGTTGGGATTGGTTGCTGAAGTAACCAGCATTTTAGCGATTTATTAATTGCTGCTTATAGAAATAGTTTTAAAACTATTGTTTTTGTCTGTTGATAGCACGGAAAACTAAGATTGTATGCTTCATTCGTCTTCAAGGAACTGCCTATGACTTCAGTTGTTTCGGTTTATCAACTTCTTTCTGTAGAATGAGCATGACAAAATCCGGGAGCTATCTCAACAACTGGCAGCTGAGAAAAAGAGATCAGCAACATATAAGAGGCATTTGGAAATGATATTCGAGCACATTGAGGAGCATAACCAATCTCTGTCCAAGAAGATCCAAGATATTGTACACAATGTAAGGGAGATGGAGTCTAGAGATCAACTTCATCATAGATAGTTTTAGCATGATTTGCCTTTGTTGATATTAGAGTAGAGAAATAGCAGAGTGTAGAAACCTAAGTTAAGTAAAGATCATAATGACTTCTATCTGGCTTACCTTTTGTCGCCTCTCTTATTCTTTGAGAAGATCATGAAATTATGAAACCAGTTCATATCTTGTTTTCATATTTATTTTTTTCTTCCAATTTTCCTTTTTGGGTAGAATTGTGGGATTGTAGCCTTGTAGGAGCAACGGGTACAGAATGTTTCTTTCTGGTGCAACCATTGTAACATTCTTTTGGGAGGTTAGATGTCCTGTGAATGAACCTTTTTCCTTTTTGTAAAATTTTCAAGTCCATTTCATGTAGATTCAGTTAACTGTATTTCAGCTTTCATTTCTGTAATTCGTATCTGTCGGAAACAACCTCTCTCCCTCACACGAGGTAGAGGTAGGGTCTGTGGATAATACTTGCTTGCTTATCAAATAAATCTTCATTCTCTAGGAGAAAAACTTGATCGGAAAGAAGGTTTTTGTCTTATTTCTGGCAGGTTAGTATAAGTAAGAACTAGCTCGTGTCGGTATTTACGTCAAATTATATTAAGTTATCATGTTTAAGTGATAAATTATGGCAAGAATGCATATTAATTGTAAGTTTAGTAATAATAGTATATATAAAGATATAGTTGTTACGCATTAAAATTGGATTTCAAAATTTCGTAATTGCTCCATCAAACCTTCATTATATTTCAAAATTTCGTAATTGTTCCATCAGGCCTTCATTATATTTTCTTATGTGAAAAAAAGAACTTTAATCTATAAAAAGTAATATGGAGTTCAACTTCTAAAAGAAAAATAAGAGACTTTTGGACATAAGAAAATTCTCTTTTTCCAATTTGTTTTCTTACATTTACGAAATCAGCGTTTGTTTATAAAATTTTCAATTTTCATTTATGCATTTTAAAAATTTCCGAAATTTTGAAAAACTGTAAAAAGTTATTTTTAAAATTTTGACTCAAATCACTCACAAAACTTCAAAAACAAACCAAATTGAAATTTATGTCCGAACACAACTCTAAATTTCAAATACCAATTGAAAGTTGTATTTGGACATAAATTTCAGTTTGAGTTGCTTTTGAAATTTGTGAGTGATTTTATTCAAAATTTTGAAAAATAACTAAAAGTTGTTTTTCAAAATTTTGAAAATTACCAAAATAAAAATTTTTATGAGCAAAGTTGATTTCAAAAAAAGTGAATTTTTTTTGAAAAATTTTTGCATCAAATTTTATGTCCAAACGGGCACTAAATTTCAAATACAATTTTCAACTTTCTTTGTAATTTTACAATTCTTATGTCCAAACGCCCACGAAAAAGGAGCAGGAAGAATTAGAACATTTCATCTTCAGAAAGAGTACGCTCATTTTTAATCAACGGATGATGACTAGTAAGTCTTTCTTCTCTCTTACAGTTTCGATCAATATTTGTTTGTCTACGTATTTGAGATAACGTGTGTAGAATTAGCTCAACAGAATTCAATTTGCTATGTTATTGGCAAAAATTGCAATTTCTTCAGAAAGATCAAAACTTTCTGCTATGTCTACATAATTACCTGCTGTTCCCCATATGTTTTCAATTATTTCGCCCCTGATTTAATAAATGTTTAGTTTTCTGGAATTTGTGTTCTGTCCAATTGCTGCTAAACTTCAGGAGCTTTCATAATGGGGAAAGGGAAGCTGTATGATGCTTAATTTTAATATAATTCGGTTCGTAATTTTAACCTTCTTGGGTTTCTGGAATTTCTGGTGTTGAAAATTTATTGTGAAGAATTTCTGGGGTTAAAGTTATTGTGTTGCCCACTTATTGAAAAAGAAAAGAAGGAACCTTCTGTCTTCAAGGATTGGAACAAAGGGGTTTCAGGCTTAAATTTCTAGGTTTTTAGGTTACTAATGTTTGTACAAATAAAAAGGCTTTCTTGTTTCCAATCTCACTTGAACGAATTTGCATTCGTTTGTGCATTTTGCATGTTGACACCCTTTTCTTTTACAATTTTAAAATGGGCAGTGAAGAAACAAATACTTGCATCATTCTGTCACACATTGTCCTGTTTGATTGATTCTACCAAAATACGCTATAGACAAAATACTTGGTTATTTCTTCCCATCTGTCTAGGACTTGGCGACAAGTTACTCCGTGCCTGTGCTGGTGAGTACTAGCAAGTACTCGGTGGAATTAGTCTAGGTGTGTGCAAGCTAGCCCGGGCACCACCTTTATAAAAAAAAAAAAATGCGAAAGCTATTTTCGACCAATTTTCTCCTTGCAACTTGCAAGGCTTGTTAGGCTTGTTTGTGAAAGGTCACAATTCACAAATTGTTTCTTTTGTGTCCTGTCAATCTTTGCACAGAAAGCCTGCCAGCTGAATGTTCACTTATCTGTTTGTTTCTCAGTGGATATGCAAATTTCAGAGGACAGTGGTGCTAGAAGATTAGAATCATCTGCAATAGGACAAGTTAGTACTTCTGAAGCTGACAGAACCCAAGAACCATCTGAGGGTATGATATTTGAATCTGAAGAAGCTGCCAGAGCATACTACGATCAGTACGCTGGACGGGCAGGATTTATAACCCGTGTTCTGTCATCTCGCAAGTCAGAGCGTGATGGGTCAATTATATCACGTGGACTTGGTTGTAGAGGGATACCAGATAATCAAAGATCAGGAAGCATTGCAAATCAAAAGCGAGATAGACGGCGTAATGGTTGTACGGCAATGATCCTAGTCAAAAGAGAGAAGCCCGGTACGTGGGTGGTCAGAAAATTTGTTAGGGACCACAATCATCCCTTGGTTATATCACCTTCCAAGAGACGTCCAACTTTTGTAAGCTTCATATTCTTATCTTTGCATTAACATGTAATATAAGTTTTTATTTCAATTACCTTAACCTCTCTCTTTTATCATCTTTGGGCTCCTTTCTTGCTAATTTTCTTCTGCCTCCACAATGAGATATCCACCTTAGATGTGTTTGTTTGTATGCATGAGGCATTAAAGAATCTGTTGATTTGTCTCCCCAATCTCTTTAATAGTCAAAAAAAAAAAAAAAAAAAAACTAGAGGCCCCAGCTCTTTTTCTGAATTTTCAAATAAGTATGCCCCTGTAGAATTCAACTGTTCAAGAAAGCTTGATTTGATATGCTCAACGGACTGCTGGAGGATATCCGCAGTAGCTGAGAATCACAAACTTTCCATTTGGGTTGTCAAAATTGGACTTAGGATGTGCCATCTCTGGTGCTACTATATCTGCTTAAGCAATGGTTATTTTGCTTGGAATCCAGTTTAACGCAGAAAGAGATGTATGAAATGCATCGGTAAATGATCTCTGACTGAGACTCTCAGACTCTCAGCAGTATAACACGAGAAAGATTCTTTAATTTTTTTAAAGTACATGAGAGGTGCATCTTGGTCACTGGTGATAGTGGATAAGAGTAAGTATCTGTGACTGTAATATTTATAAGTAGGTGCTTCCTTCACTTTTTGTTTATTACTCCCTCCGGTCTAAAATAAGTGATTTTTTGTCTGTCTTCACACATTAAGAAATTCACCTTTTAGCATTAATTAGCAATGAAATTGACCATATTAACCTTTACTATCCCACTTAAATACTCCTAACACATATTCCACCACTATTTACTCCAAGGGCAATGTAGGAAAAAAATAATAAATTCATTCTTGAATTTCGAAAAAATCACTTATTTTGGACCACAAGAAAAAAACTAGAAAATCACTTATTTTGGACCGGAGGGAGTATTAATCACTGTCCTGCAAACTTCTCCTTTTTTTTATTTTTCCATTTTTAAAAACTTTTTACCTTTCCCATGCTTCTTTGTAGGGACGAAAGAAGTGAAAGTGAATGAGAAATATGATTATAGTTAAAGAAAAGATAAAGATATGGAAAAAGGAAAGTTTCTCTAACCTTGTGAGATTATTAAGTGCCTTCATAGAATCAATTCTGCTAGTTGCATTGTTTAGATATAGAGAGGAAGTTAGTGGTTATTTCTATACATAATATATGATTAAGTACCATATTAAACTGATGTAGTTTGTCAAGAGATTAGTTGGATAAGTACAAAGCACAAATTGATCAATAAGTATTTGAAGAACTTACATAAAAATTGTTTTCAATTTTAAGCAGTCAGGCAACTTGGAGCCAACTTCTGCAATAACCAATCGTTGATGATTTCCTATTTCACACTTTTCTAATCTAAATTACACTCTCGTTATCATCATTTTGTATGGTATTTGCTGTTATTTTTAGTAATTTCAGGGGATGGCATTTGTCCTTGGAAGTAATATTCAATCATTTAATGATTACTAAGGTTTGTTTGTGAGACTGTCATAAATTGATCCGTCTGTGTAATTCTTGTAGGATGAGAAAGATAAAAAAATTCAGGAATTAACAGCAGAACTTCGGATCAAGAAACGACTAAGTGCAGCATACCGAGAACAGCTCCTTAGTCTCATGAAAGACGTGGATAGCCATAGTGAACATATGTCTACAAAAGTTCAAGCTGTTCGTAGAATTCTTAAAGAACTTGAAGCTAAAAGACAGGAGCTTTCAAATCACAGTAGACACCATAAGTAGGGTAAGTATTTTTTGCTTTTTAATTGATACTTTCTCTCTTACTTGTCAATTTTAGCACATGTGCTCATTTTCAATGCAACTCCACTTTTGTGAGTTTCACATAACATAGCCTATTGCATACCTTGAATATAGGAGGGTTGAGTAGGTGGGAAAGTAACGTAAAAAGCAGTCTGTCCTCTGAGATTGTAACCAATTTATGTGCAAGTATTCATTTTCCCCTGTGGTTGAGCTCTCTATGAATTCCCTTTGCATCTGTTATTTCTTTCTAAATTTTTTGGATGGTAAAGTAAAGAATTTCAGTGCATCTCTACTGCTATAATTCATTTGAGTTGGGACTTCACTTGTTAGAAACAGTAAAGAATGTGCGTTCTTTGTTTTTGGCCCGTGATGCAGAACAACTATCTGTTAAGTGGGAAGATCGGTTAAGTCATTAGCTTTGTAAACCCTCAGAATTTCTGGTGGTATACATAAGGGCGTCAATCTCTTTCAAGACAACGCAAAGCTATTATCGTTTTTATTAAAATTGGTGTGATTCAAATCTTTAAGAGAGATTAATGCAAAATTAAGCTCTCAATCAAAAGAAGACAGAAAATTTCAACTTCGCAGCCAGTGGATAGAGGGTTGCCCAACTGCTGCCCCCAAAATCAGAACCTCCCAGTACGCGTTTCTCTTTGATTTGAAATTAGTACTTATTTTCTAGAAACTTTTTTTTTTTTTATGAAGTCTATTTTCTAGAAACTCAATAATACTGGTGATTCTTCTCTTCTAGTTTGATGTATTTTGGGATATAGGTGAAACCACTGGTTTTGAACTACACTGGGAATTTGCTTCCCACAGGATAAAAGAGCGACTTTCATATATATTGGTGCTGTGTAGGATAGTGTAAAGAATAAGTTCCCGATGCATTGTAAGTTGAATGATGGATTATCAACATGAAATGCACTGCCATGTTGCTGTAAGTAAGAAACCTTTTGGCATGAGTTGATTCTCTTATTTATTATTTAATCTTTTGTTTTCAGCTTAATCCTGGGAATATTTCCTGCCGCTAGCAAACTTGTAAAGTGGTGCCTTTGTCTTTTTACATGTGTAAAGACCTGGACATGCACACCCTTTCCAAAACCTCCACAACAACCTGAATCTACTTGTTCATTGTCTTGCATATGCAGAAAAACTTGCCGTAGTGTTGCCACTTAGAATTTATAACCCTTCTGAAGGAGATTATGATGGAACTGGTTAAAGCCAAAGGTAGTCTAACTGAAGTCGTGAGTTGAAAACAAGCTTGTGCTTTTGGCTGGGCAGCGGCTTCATTAAGTTCTAAGGGAAGAGGATGGGTGCAGCCACCAAGCAATTCAAGAGAGAGGAAGATCTTGTCAAAGAAAGTTTCACGACTTTTTCGTGTAGATTGATGTGGGAATCTCTAGATTGAACCCCTGGTACATGATTTCTGTATTTAGTCTTACAATTTCTTACGCACGAGTCACAGAGTCAGGAGCCTGTTTAGAAGTTGTACTACCACATGTGTTATCTACTTATCTTAAGGTGCATAGCAGTTGGCTCCTACCAACTGTTTTCTTGATTTTTCAATGTTAGCATTTGGAATTGAAATGAGGCTGTCAAATTTCAGTTCCTCAGAAAATTTGATATCAGTTATACTTCTGTTAATATCCATTTTGTAACTGCAAATATAAAAAGAATTTGAGACATCAATTGAGATAACTTTAAATGAAAGAAATCTCTCACTTAAAACTATTGGAAATTTAAGATAAAGAAAAATGTCAGTACATGCTAACAACAACAAGAAGAAGCTAGTTCAGAAGCTTAAATAAGCTTGAGAAGAAAGCAATGCAGCTCAGTGAATAAAAATGTATTGATTGCTTATCAGTGCTTAAAGGTTACTTAGAAACAAATATTAATGTAATTATCAAGCTGAATACATGTTGCCTGTTCACAATGCTAACGTAACTTTCTGACTGTCTAACTTCCTTTAGGTCAGGATGGCTGTATTAGGATAAGATTCTGAATCATATTATTTAGAAAAAAGTATAGTAACACTATGCAGTATGAAGTGGAAATGTGGAATTGGCCAAAACCTGCATAGGTGCGTAATATGGGAGAAAGAAGACAAACTTAATTCCCTATGCTATGAAAATGGCAAACTTGCATGAAAATTATTAGTCTAGACTTGAGCATCTCTTATTCTCCACCATCATATATATTGGATATAAAAATGACCATTTCTTATGTTTGGTCGGATAAAAATTAGTGACATGAATAGAATAGAATATCATGATAATTTGTCAATAATATTATTGTCTATTAAAGGCTAACAGTAATATTTATTGGGGAGAGAAGACATATGGAGTAAGAGTTGAGATACTTGTGAAAAAAAAGGGACTAATTAATTCTGAAGAAGGAAAATTGTTCACATCTTCCTTAATTTCACATTTGAAATTTTTGCAATAATCATACTTGGAACAATTAATTTACTTTTTCCGAATTTCACGAGAACTCAAAGCCTATCTTTTTTATGCTTTAATGCTTAGAAGAATACGTTCGTATATGATAATGTAATTGATTTGGTTCTCCTTAGGAAAAATGGAAATTAAATTAGCGTTTGACCCTAGATTTCTAAATTTGTTTTGAAAAATCTGATTTGGGTGAAGTTTGGTTTGAAAATGAAAATATGTTTGGACATACGTTTTCAAAATATATTTCCCAACTTTATTTTGGAAAACATGTATAAAATTCTCAAGTTTTGGGATTTTGGCCCAAAATCATCAAGTTGAGTGATTTTGGGAATTGAAGTTTGGGATTTGGGATTTTGCTAAAATGTGGGTAAAATTTATGGCCAAACATGAGTTTGCCAAAATAAATCCCAACTTTATTTTGACAAAACTCATGGTCAAACGGATAAATGATCGTAGTACAAGACTTTACAAGTAATACTTTTGAAACAATATATATTTCAATACTATCTATATATTTATAAATTAGTTTCAACACATTATTAAGAACCTTTTCCACTTTAACAATAAGTACCACTAAGATAGTAACTGGTAAGGATGAGAATGAGATTCAGGATTTGTACATATATTCGTGTAATTGTAGTACACTGATTGTGGAACATAACTCTTATTCATTCAGCAAGTCAGAACTGACTTCTTCTGTACTTCCGACTCCATTAGAGCCTTTTGTTTACAATATTCCAAGAGTTTGAGCTTTCTTGTTGGTAATGAACTCTCTTCTTGCAAGAAAAGCCTCTTCGTTGAACCTTTCTCTCACTGCAAATAGCCACCGGTAACGGTTACCTCCCCACCCCACCCCCGTAACACCACCAACAACCACCGCCCACCACCAGGTAAGTAGCTTCTCGCTATTTTCTCTCTCTTCTCTTCTCTTCCCCCTTTCCTCTTCTTCTTCTTCTTCTCATCTTTCTCTCTTCCTCTCTCTCTCGCTATCTATCTTTCCGCCTCTCTCTCTCTTTTTCTTTTTCTTCTTGTCTTCTTCCCCACCGGTCGGAGTCCGGCGACGACCCTCTTTGCCTCCGGTTCCCTCCGTGACTGGCTATCCCCTTCCTCTCTTTCCCTCATTTTCTCTTCCCCCCCTCTCTCTCTTTCCTCCAATTGAAAATTAACCACGTTAATAACTCGTTCTACTTTCCGGCTAAAATAATACATATTGTTACTAAAGTACATAAATTTATACCTAAATTTAATTGATCTTCTACGTGACAACCAAAACCCCAAAATAATGTACCAACTAGGCCTTTTTTACCCGCCCACCCTTTTAATAAGCCGCCTCACTTTATAATAACTCGCTCCACTTGAACATACTTCAATTCACCGAAAAACGGGAACCACTATCGGCAAAACAAAGCATTCCGATGGACGCTAAAGAACAAAGACGTGTTCCACCGGCAATGGCAACCGTCATCGCCGGTCTCATTCTCAACCACCATCTCTAACGCCTCAGCAAGCGCCCTCCTTCTCTGCATATCCTCTTCACCTCTCTGCAGAGCAAATTTCCTCCTCTTCCCTGACGTCGTTGACGTGGCCGCCTAAGACGGTGAAGGCGGAGGAGACAACGAAGACGTGGAAAACCGACGTCAAGATAACTGAATTACCCAGAGGAAAATGGACTGTAAGAAGATTGTAAATCGCTGCAAAGTTTCGTATGAGAAAACCGACCTCCGTAGATTTTTGAATAACAGAATTATCCGGGCACTTGCGCCGGAGGTCAACTCCTCCACCGGCAACGATGATTCCATCAATAAAACGCGATATATTGCACGAGATACAAATAGAAACAATATACGGATATATAGAGGAATTGAAAAATGAAAAAATGGGGAGAATAAGAAATTTACAGCGGAAGTTTTTGGTGGGGTATTTATAGAGAAAATGTGAAGGGGTTTTTGGACCAAAAAAAGAAACAGAAATTTATTTACAGAGAAAGGGGGAGGAATGAAGATGATGACTTTTTGGGGCGGGTTATTATAAAGTAGGGCGGGTTATTAAAAGGGTGGGCGGGTAAAAAAAGCTTAGTTGGCACATTATTTTGGGGTTCCGGTTGCCACGTAGGAGATCCGTTAGATTTAGGTACAAATTTATCTACTTTAGTAACGACATGTATTATTTTAGCCGGAAAGTAGAACGGGATATTAACGTGGCTAATTTCAATACTAGAGGTAAACTTTTGGCCCTTTTTCCTTTTTTCAATGATGTGGTTAAATGTATTTGTGCCCATCCATGCTGAAGTGATTGGTTTGGTGCATGGGTGACTAAGGCTTCATTTATCTTTTGTAAAGATTAAGATGTCTGAATCTGAATGCACATCTGGATATTAAGATGTGTATTAAGATTAAAACGTTTGAATCTGAATACACATCTGAATATTTAAGATATGTATTAATATCCAAATAGAGTACTAAATAATTAAAATTGTTTGTTTTTTAACATATGATGTATACAATTTATCCTTACTTAAAAATTAATATATATAAAATTCAAATAACATACTAATTAATTTAATATTCTATTAATAAATATTTTTCTAAAAAATAATATGGTAGTTTGGTGGTGATGGTTGACGGTGACGCTTATGGATGTTGACTGGAGGTGACGGTTGGTGGTGATAGTTTATAATGGTGGATAATGGCGGCAATGATGATAATGGTGAGGTGAGTGATGGTAGTAGTTGAGGTGGGGTGGGTGGCTGGTTATGATTGAGGATGATGGCGGTGACATTAGTTGATAATGATGGGGTGGGTGGGTGATGATAATCAATAATGGTGGGGTCGGGGTGATGGTAGTCCTTAATGATAACTATGACAGCTATGATGATGGTCAGTAATAGTGTTTGAGTTTGGTGGTGGCCGGTGGTGGTGGCTGAGTATATGGTGGTTGGATGGTGCATAGTGGTAGGTGATAATAGCGAGCAGTGGCGGCGGTTTATAGTGAATGCAGATGATAACTTAATGAAATTAAGTCTCTGTTATAGATCTTAATCAATAAGACCTATTAAGACCCATTAAGTGGTTGAATGACGAGCTTGAAACACACACTTAGATATGCTCGCTAGTCGAATATAGTAATTATAATATCGTATTCACAGGGATTGGAGTTAAACAATATTATCGTAGTTTGTAGCTAGGTTGCTATCCAAGATGATCAACAATTGAGAGTTTTGTGATTTAAACTAAATTTAACTAAGAGTCTAAACTATCGACTAATGACAATCAACGCAAGTAAGTTATCAATTGGGAGAAAATATGATTGATAGGGTAGGTGCAAGATGCATGTTTGGATTTAACTCTAGATAATTCACTTCTAATGTTCAAGTGAGTCTCTCGAATTCACTTGGTTATTAGTTCAATTATTTAGTAGAAACTCCTCTCACGATTAAGTCTCAACCTCACAAATATAAATCAATTTTAAGTGCGTGAAGATATGTAAGAATTCGTAGTGGATTGATCTTTAGGAGAACCTCTTTCGATTATCCTCCTAACATAGTTTAGTCAACAATTCAACTAGCCTATTTAGATTACTAAGAAGAATTATAACTTCAATCAACTAAATATAAAGCAACAATATCATAAGTTATGCCTCTCTCGATTACATTAACAAGTGAATAAAGATGCAACAGTTAAAACATCCAAATGATTCAATAAATAAAACTAGACTTAATTATCCACAAACAAATATCAATACACCAAATCCATCAAACCCTAAAGAGAACTACTCTATAGACATTAAGTAATTCATTACAATTAAGTGTAAAGTAAATAAACACATAAAACAACTCAAACCCTTGTCTTAAGTTGGGATTGAATGATGGATTCCTTGTGCTTTTCCTTCTCCAACTTCTGCTTAGACTCCTTAGGTCTAAATTATGTCAAAAGTCCCAACAATACTATTTTTCCATGTACATACCAAGTAGGGTCGGGCCCAAACATATACACCTTCTTCTACGCGAAAAAGGACACTTTTCCCGGATAGGACGTGCGCGAACACACACCTAGAAGTGTGCTCGCGCACTTTTCACACTTTCTGCCCCATATGCGCGGTCAGTGCGCGACTGCGCACTTGCTGCGCACTTTTCACCCTGTTCTGCTGGGAATCTGAAAGAATGTAAAACATAAAAGTTGTAGCCCTTTGAATTAGCTTTCAACCGTATGTTGTGGAGCCCAATTGGAGTTCCGAGGGAAAAGTTATGTGCATTTTACTAGACAGTGCGCAATATGCCTGCTCGATTTTCCGTTTCGTTGCACTATCATCCATTGATCCCCGAAAACGATCCTGGCTTAATTCCTTGGGCTTATACTCATACTTCAAAGCTCCAAATCACTTGAATTTATTTCATAGCATTTACATAGCTCGGAATCATTCCTACAAGGCATAAAATACACCACTAGTGCAATACATTAGCGATTAAAGCTCAAACTCAACTGAAGTGCAGTAAATTAGAATGTAATGATCGACTAAAACATGAGATTATAGCATACCATCATTGAATAACAAGAAAAACAAACACACTTAATGATTAGGATCTGAATAATTAAGATTCAGACTTAAAAACAAACGCACTTAATATCTGAGATCTGAATGATCAGGATTCAGACCTCCATTAAGCGCAAACAAATGAGGCCTAAATTCCCCTATGGTCTCCTTTTGTCCTCAAGGTCATAGGTTTGATCCACATACCCCTTTCCTTCTTTTTAATTAACAAACAAACACATTTTTTTTACTTTTTTTTAAATTCCCTTTTTCCTACGTCTTTTTTATTTTTCTTCTCTTAATAATTTTTTTGAGTACAAAAACTTTAAAATCCCTAAAAAAAAGTCATGACTCGTCTCTCTCGGCTCTTCTACTCTCAATGAATTCAAAGCAGCAAAACCGCCTGCTTATTATTAAGCGCCGCTTTTAATTTTTTTTAATGATTGTTTAGTTTGCTACATAGTGCGTGAGATATTTAAAAATGTAAGTAATGATGCTATTAATGAACGTTTTCAAAGTATAAAAGCTCGCCGAGGACAATTGTAAAGTGAATGATATTTTGTGTGAATATAGTATTAAAATAGTTTGCTCGTCAACTTGCCGCCATCATAAATTTTATATAATGGAACCGTACATCTATTTTAAATATAATAGTGCACCTATGGTAATAAAATCGTGTATACACCTCTGCATTCAGGTTCTATCGCTCCTGCTCTGTTATTCCATAACGCTTATTGCCTTTACTCGCTTGTTATGTATTGTTGATTCCTTTTAGGAAGGTTTGCCTGCCTACTAACACCTGCTGATTCTTTTGGATATTTTTAGTTTTTGATATACCCTGTTAATATTTGTTCCCTTGTTCTTGTTTGGTTACCTTCTGTTTTTCGTTATACCCCGTTATTGTGCGCTACTTGTGGTTGCTTTGTTTAGATCACTATTATTTGCTTGTCGGTTTTTTATTTGGGGTTTTTAGTTTCACATACCTTGCTGTTACAACCACGCCTAGTACATTAGCTTTTCTCTACTTGTGTACCTTTTAGTTTCGTATTGTATTCTCGGTAATTGTAGCCCCTGCTTACTGTGTCGTAGATTAAAGTGGTTGCGCGGGATGGTGGTAGGGTAAGGTCATGTCCTGGGGGCAAGGGGGTTAAGGGTGGGTGGTAAGGGTCCATGCTGAGAATTGGGTCTTGGAACATAGGGACTCTGACGGGGAAATCTATCGATTAGCAAAGATTCTCCAGAAGAGGATGATCGGTATAACTTGTCTCCAGGAGACTAGGTGGGTGGGAGATAACACGCGAGATGTGGACGGGATTAAACTTTGGTACTCTGACGCGTGAGAGGAAAGAACGTTATATATATTGATTGATAGGGATCTCAGGGAGTTGGAGGTGGACGTTAGAAGGGTGAATGATTGGCTGATGTGCATTAAGCTAGTGGTTGAGGGTTCTACTTTAAACGTGATTAGTGCATATGCACCTCAAGTGAGATTTGACGAGGAGGTCAAAAGCCGCTTCTAGGAGGAGTTGGATGAGATTGTGCGTGGTATTCCACACACTGAGAATCTCTTCATAAAGGGAGATTTCAATGGCTACATTGGGGAATTGTCGGTGGGTTGCAATGACGTGCATGGCGGCTTCGATTGGGGTTAGAAACGGAGGTGGAACCTCACTGTTGGATTTTGCTAAGGCATTTGATTTGTTGATAGGTAACTTAATCTTTCCGAATAAGGAGGATCACTTGGTTACTTTTCAAAGTTCGGTAGCCAGGACCTAGATCGATTTTGTTGTCTTCAGGAAGTCTGACAGAGGTCTCTGCGCAGACTGCAAGGTCATCCCGAGTGAGAACCTCACGACCCAGCATAGGCTCCTGGTCATAGATTTGGAGACAAGGAAGGAGCGAAGAAAAGGGGTGGTGTATGGTCTACCTATGATTAAGTTGGGAGCTTTGCCCAAAGACAGAGCCCAGGAGTTGGGAGATAGGTTGCTGGCTAAGGGGGCATGGAGGAGTAGTGAGAATGCGATTAGTATGTGGATTGCGACTGCGAATTGCATTAGGGAGTAAAGTTGTCAATATGGGTCGGGCCAGGTTACCCAGCCCGGCCCAGCCCACATGGGCTTTAACAATCGATGGGTTGGGCTAGCCCACCATTTTGATGGGCATTATAATGGTCAGCCCACCCCATCCCTATGTGGGCCGCAAGCCCCCACGTGCCTGCCCATAATTTTATATTTTTTCTTTAAGTTATAACCTAAAAAAAGATAAATATTGAAACGTTAAAAAATATTTTATAGGAAATAGTTTGCAAAACTTAATAATTTTTTATATAAACACTAAAAAAGTAAAAGACAAAACTATACTTCATTCACTAAAAGTCTAAACTCAAAACAAACTATTCAAGAGGACGTCCATGACGCTTATGGGATATACAACACGTCATTTTCATCAAACACATTTGAATCCGCTTGTAACAAGGTTGTCTTAACATCTTAATTTTCAACTACATCTATAATTCATATGCAATATTAATTAGTTAAATATTAAGAATAACAAAATTTTAAAAACTAATAATATTCAAATTAACGAAAAAAATATATTACCAGTTTGAGTTTGGGAGAAGCCGTGCAACCAATTTCGAGTAGTAACAAGTGTTTGGATATTTTCATGATGGATGCAACTTCTGTACTTTGTCAAAACACGTCCACCAATTCTAAATGCTAATTCTGATGCTGCAGTGGTAATAGGAATACTAAGTACATCACGCGCCATCACTAAAAGTTCGAGATATTTCTAGAATGGTCTTTCAAATACATGACAACATCCATCTCTTGGAACTTCTTAAGATCAAGCTTTGGTTCCTCTAGGTAAAGATCCAATTATGACTTTCCATCGCTAGATGCTGTATACATTCTATATTTCATATATTTTAAATAAAAAAATTTATTAGGCCACGGGTCGGCCCAGCCCAACCTCAGGCAAGCCTCACGGACCACGGGCTTACTCGGGCCGGGCTTAAAAGCCTCATTTTTAAATGGGCTCCAAAAACTATAGTCTAACCCTGCTAAATCACGAGCTGGGCTGAGCTGGCCCAACGGGCCAAGGCCATATTGACGGCTTTATTAGGGAGGCGGCTAGAGAGATTTTGGGGATCTCGAAGGACTCCTTTGGTGGCCGCAAAGGGGACTGGTGGTGGAGTAGTGAGGTCCAAGGAGAAGTGGAAGCCAAGAAGGTGACATACTTTCAGTTTTGGAGAGCGCGGACGAGGAGGAGAATAGGTCGAACAAGGAGCGGTATAAGGTGGCCAAGAAGGAAGCGAAGTTAGCAGTTACTGCGGCTAAGATTTCCGCGTTTGAACGCTTGTATGAGGAACTTGGAGGCAAATGAGGTAATAAGAAGTTGTACAGGCTAGCTAAGGTGTGAGAAAGGAAGGCTCGTGACCTGGACCAAATGAAGTGTATCAAGGACGAAGAAGGCACAGTTCTGTCGGATGAGGCACTTTTTCGACGAAGATGGTAGACTTACTTCCACAAACTCTTGAACGAAGAAGGGGATAAGAATATTGTGCTGGGGGATTTGGCACATTCCGAGAGTCGTCGAGACTTTGGATATTGTAGGCGTATAAAAGTTGCGGAGTTTGAGGGGGTTATGCGTAAGATGAGCAGGGGGAGCGATCGGGGCGTATGAAATTCCCGTGGAGTTTTGGAAGGGCATGGGTAGGGCGGGCGTGGAGTGGCTCACTAGGTTATTCAATGTCATTTTTAGGACGAAGCAGATGGCAGATGAATGGAGATGGAGTACGATGATTGCATTGTATAAGAAAAAAGGGGATATTCAAAATTGTAACAACTATCGGGGTATCAAGTTACTAAACAATACCATGAAAGTCTGGCATAGGGTGGTGAAGCTGAGTGTGAGGAGGATTGTGTCTATTTCTGAGAACTAATTTGGACTTATGCCAAGACGTTCAACCACAGAAACCATTCACATTGTTAGGAGATTGATGAAGTGTTATAGGGAGAGGAACAAGGATTCACACATGGTGTTCATCAACTTAGAAAAGGCTTATGATAAAGTGTCGAGGGAGGTTCTGTGGCGATGTTTGGAGTCCAAAGGTATTCATGTTGCATACCTTAGGGCTATTAAGGTTGGGCATCATCATGGGTCTATTTGTGATGGGTTAGTTTGGGCTAGCTCAAAATAGCCCATCTTCAAAATTGTTCCAGCCCAAGCCCATTAAAACTTTGGCGGATCCGGCGGGTCAAATGGGTTTGGAATAGTTTTTCCACCCTAATCAACATATCTGTTATTTACAATTCAAGCTCCGAAGAAAGTGTAACCAGAGGGTAATGGAGGTGGGAGGAGGTTTTATTACATTGATGTGTTATGTCGTTTGAAGTTCAAGGTGAAATTTTCCAGTAATTTACTTACGATTTATCTTCTCTGATACACATTTTTGTATATTTATTCCAAGAAATTACTAATTACCAAGTGCATAAGAAAGGAAAACAAGCAACTCAACAAGAGATTAAAGTTATAACATGGGTCAAGGTAAAACTCTAAGATTAAGCATTTCCACGGGTAAAGATTGAGCATCAACATGGGTCTATTTGGGCTGATGATTTGCGATGGGTTACTTTGGGCTAGCTCAAAACACCCCATCTTCAAATATGTTCTAGCCCAAACCCATTAAAGATAAAGCAGATTGGGCGGGTCAAATTTGGGCTATTTTGCCACCCCTAATATTCAGCATATCCGTTATTTGCAATTCAAGCTCCGAAGCAAGTGTAACTAGAGGGTAATGGTGGTGGGAGGAGGTTCCACTCTGTTGCTGGTAAAAATTGCACGGGGTGCTCTATTTGGTCGCCCCAATTTAACCTGTACCTATATTTTTAAAATTATTTAACTTATATCCTAAGTTTTACAACTTCAGCGCTCCTTCTTCCGGCTACCTGTGCAAAACTTCAGCTTATTTAGTCTGAAGTGTTTACAAATGAACTAAATAACTTCAGGCCCGTCTCCTAGAATGCTGAAGTTTGTGTGATTGCCTTTGCTACTTCAGGCCCGTATGCCTGAAGTTTATGCGAAAAGTGAGTACACTTGCAATTTTTTTTGCAAAGCGGGTATAAGTTAAAACGTGACTCAAAAAGCGAATATAGGTGCAAATGCCCCCTATTCCTGTGTTATGTCTTTTGAAGTTCTAACGTAAAATTTTTAAACTCTTAACCAAAAAAATTCCTTTAATAGAAAAATGAGATACTGAAGTTAAAGGGAAAATATTATAACTCTTAAGATATTAATCTCAAAGAAATCCTTCATATAGAAATTAATAGCTTAAACTAAAATAACGCTTGAAAGAATTGCAAAAACATATACAGTATAAATATGCAAAATGAATGTGCACGAAGGGAGTAAAAATATAGTTATTGCATCATATAGGAACCAAATAGCAAATATTAAAACCTGTGCTAGCCAAGTGGGCCGGGCCAAACGGGCCGCAGGCTTTGGGCCCGGGCTTTGCGGGTGGAACCGCCTCCCCACGGGCCTAAGCCCACATGGGCCCGCTGGCCAAACGGGCCTAAACGGGTCCGACCTATTTTTATTTTTTTTTATTTTTTATGTAAGGCAATTTCTTGTAAATCTTTGGAATATAAATATTGTAATTCATATTTAAACACAAAAAATAGTAAGTTTCTTCAAATTAATAATAA
>ML247714.1:0-12905 GCA_005239495.1 Nicotiana undulata
GTTGGACGATACTTCGAAAAGAAAATATTTTTATTATTATATATAATTATGGTGCCCCGGATTAATTTATGTACATCTCGATTAATTTTATGGAGTACGTGTTATCTTCTACTAATACATGTACCAAATAACTCTATCCATCAAGGCTTGAACAGATGGAAAGAATCTATCTAATGTTTTTCTCCCTCTGCTTTGAATTTGATAATTGAAGTTAACAAAAAATTTCAGTACCACGAATTATAGATAGTTGGCGATCTGACCAAGAATAGAAGGCCTAAGAAATTGAACACATGCCCTGTCCTCAAAAAAGAAAGAAATATTGCAATAAACATTTTCAAAAATTATACACTAAGCATTATCCAATATATGACTGTTCCTTTACGTGTGTGAGTGCTTGCGCGCGCGCGCGTGTGTGTTGGGGGGGGGGGGGGGGGGGGGGGAAACGGGGGGAGGAAGGGGGGGCAACTCGTCTTTNTACTAGGAGATATTATTTAGTACTCCAGTATTTGATGTTTGTTATTTTTAACATTTTTAGGAACAATACAGATTATAATACGTTTACATGATAGCATTAAAAGATTCTTATAGTATCTCTTTAGATTTATAGGACTTTCATGCAGAATGTGTGTTAATACTATAGCGATTGGCACACACATTGTTACTACAAAACTATAAAGGCCCAAGATAAATGAAGTAGCAAATAGATTGATATCTGCTCATGAAGAAGCATTAAAATGATAAATTGATCTTCAGCTTTTTTGATAATCTCGCTTTTTTCCTTGACAGGTAGCTCTTCAACGTCTACATTACAGCCTCACTATTATATTACAGAATTATCAGCAAAAATACAGCACTATGAAGCTGTAGGGATCGAAAATACAGATCTCTATAATTTGGCTAACAATGATCTAGATATACATGAATTTGGGCCTAAAAATTTAAGAAAACAATCTATTTGCTCGCCAGAGCTTCATCTAGATAAAAAGAATCGGCAGATCTATCTGTTTCAGAATAACCATTTGTTTCAGATCTATCTACTTTCTCATCAAACACCCTAACTTCGTTTTCTTTGCCAAATACCTGGTTTCCCTTTTCTTTTCCTTCTGCCCTGGATGATGCTGTTTTGTGTTTGATACCAACAGCTTCAGCCTGATCTGCAAATAATTTCTTTGAGATGGGTGAACTGCATATTTGTCGATACACATCATAGTTAGCTGCGTGAGTGCAGTCGGCGTTCAGAATATCCGAAAGAGGATGCAACACTGAAATTGGATCGCTGTTCCTACTTAGGGTTTCCTTTATTTCCAGAAACTTAGAAACCAGTTCTGGCTTGCTAAACTGAATAAAGACAGCGCTTTCATCCAAATGGTAGACAGAGGAAACAGAATTTGGGCCAAAGACTTTTACTATACAAGCTTTGATCTCCCTTGCTTTTAGTTTAGATGGTAATCCCCACAACAAAATGATGCTAGGAAATGAAATCTCCTGGTACCGGCTTTTGAGGTTACTAGAAGCTGAGGTGTCTGTTGTACATTTCCCAGTACTTAGATCAATGATGTCTCCACTAACCCAGCTAAGGTAAAGGCGATTGATATAATTCTGAAGCTTTGTCTCCTTGGGTAAACCTCCAGCAAGCACATGGAGGGTGAAATCAATGCCTAGATGATTGCACGCCTGTGCAAAAATGCATCCAGTCATAAATGCATCATAGCCAGCTTCATGCTTGGCCCCTGAGTTCCAGTTCAAGAATCTGCAAATTAACTTAAATTAGGGATGGGGATTATTCACATAGATCATTCTGATCTTATAAACTGGGATACAGAGCAATAGATTTAAGCAACAGGGTGCTGAAAGAAGCGAAAGATTTTCTTCACAAGCTAAGGAAATATACCAAAGAGGCAAAGCAAACTGCAAACACAGTTGATAATCCTTGATGCAAATCAATGGCCAAGTGAAACATCACAGAGTCACATGCATGCAGGAGGCTAAAGAAAATTATTGTGTAAGAGATGTAAATCAAAATCAATGGTCACGCTAGAAACAGCCAGGCACATGGTAAGCACATACAAAGTAACAGAAGAGCATCATGTTGATTCAGTACCAAGAGTTGAGTAGAATTGGTAGTAAACCTTTTTTCATCTACTTGAACCTCCACCTCTACACACGGTCTATCAGGCAAACCAGAAGTTTTGACACCTAAAGCAATTTGAGGACAGATAGAGACAAACGCTCTGGATAAAGATGTGCTGCTTTTATTCACTCTCTGTTGAAAAACACCGTTTGCATTCAAGAGTATTTTGGTGTCAATTATGCAAGGAAAGTACTGCTGAATGGAAGACGCATAGTCCTCAGCGGTCAAGGGTAGTGGACCAATGAATTTACTGTATGTATGCGCCATATCTGCATTGATTGTATAAAAAAGTTAAGCAAAACTTGCATTAGAAAAAGTAGCTTTCCATAAACTGAAGAGGATTTAATTACCAAGAAAGCAATTGTGTCCAACAATCAACTTCCGCTCCGAGGAAAGAAGATCAATAACATGTCGAAATCCAACAGCTGATTTGACCTTTATTTCCGCTTCTTTACGAAGGCCTTCCTTCACCTCTTTCTACTTGATGTTAAGACATGAATAGATATGATGAGATACAGTCAAGGTACTGATAAAACAAGGAATCACTTAGTTTCTTTTTCTCTCATCATTATACGCTTTATCTTAATCCGAGGTGATTTTAAAGAACTCTTTCGGGAAATGGAACTCAAACATTATTTACTCACAGGTTTTCACTTAATTACTCATCCCATTTAGATAAATTATCATAAATAGTTAATAAAGAGAATAGATCCTCATATTGGCAAAAATGATACCAATAGTAACAGCTACTAAACAAAGAAGGTTATAACTAGTACTAATAGACTTTCAAAAACTGGAACGTATCGTAATGGTCACAAATGTAATCAATGTGTACATATCATGTGATGTTTCAACGAGAATTTTCTTTATGAATCAAAGCCTTTAGGCCTTACCATCAGTCGATCCTTGTCATCATTGGAATCTGTATAGACAATCAATTGCTGCGGAGATGTTGCTTCGCCAGCTACTCTGATATAGGTTAGATCTTTGAAATGCTTTCTAGTTACCTGGATTTTCCAATTCACAAAGTCAATCATCATCAGAGGACAACAGCATATCAATAAGTATAACTATATACTTTAGCACTCCTCTCATTTCTGGGGAATTGCCGAGGAACAAAGGAAAGGTATAACTTATACTACTAAATAAAAAGAAGGCATCCTCTTATACAAACTTTTAGACCAAAAAAAACATTGGATAACATTGGAAAAAAGAAGATGCGCTCACAGTCTCACATCATAAGTTGATCCTAGTACAAAAGGAAAAGAATGACATGGAAGAGAAGAGCTTGTTACCGCTTTGATCACCCTTAGCTGGCGAGAAGTAAACCCACTAAGGGCAAGGGCTGGACGGGTCTTGAAGAAAACCATTTGAAATCTCTGGTTTGGATCAGTTGACATTTGTTTAATTTCAGAGCTACTGCTTCCCTTACTTAACAAACTAGCATGCCATTCCCTTATTAAGTTCTTCATTCTTTCAGCAAATAGAACATCTGCCATCCTAACCAATGGAAACTCTGTATCTTCTCTCAAGCCATGAGCGGACTCCGACGACTCATCCATGAATGTAGACCTTATACGTTCCAGTGCTTCCTCTTCTTGGCTTCTGGATAAATAAGAGACTCCTGAGATTACATAGAAGTGTAAAATCTCAAAAATGAAAGCAATGAAGAGATAACTGAGCTAGCTAAAAAGAAATTCATTGGGTGCATAACTCTAATATAAATCTAAACAGTGACCAAGTCTCTGAAAATTTAAAATCCAAACTTAACAAAGTATAACAGCTCACCAACCAAAACCATCTATGTTTGACAGCACATCAGTTCACCTACTTGGAGATGAAACTAATGATATTTGCAGCTTACCACTTACAGTGGTAGCAAAGACTAAAATGTAAATCGTTCTATTTGATAAAGCCAATTCTATAGAATGCTTCGAGTGCAAGATGTAACATAATGTATCCAAATTGCAAGGAGAAAAACAATATGACTCAAAAAGACAGCCCATCATAGGTACGCCAAACTACTTATATAATGAGGGGGTGGGGGTGGACTTAGGAACTGATATCTCAATAGACAACTCTTAAGTTCGCAGTCCTTACGTTGCGTCACAAACTTTTAAAAGAACGTATCCTGATGTTGGATGCATCGAAGGGACTTTATTCCAAAATGAATTCTATATGTTGTTCTTCTGGGTAAAGTACAAATTAACGCTAACATTTAAAAAAGTTGACATGGGTTTGCTGGTATTCATGATTTAATGGTTTAAAGTTTAAACCTTTCTTTCAAGTTCCAGCCAATGAAAATCTAGTAACTTGATAAAGTTGAAAGCCAAAAGATAGCAAAAAACCTAGTATGATTTTGTATACTAAAAACTCAGGATCATGCCGCAACTTCAGTCAGAGCCAAGTTCAGTCAGTACATTTGATCTTAGCCAAAGGCTGAGAAAGGTATAGGTTCAGTCAGTACACTAATGTTCCAACTATCCTTGTGTAACTTGTGTGACTCACCTCATATGACTCAGACAAGCCGATGAAGACCCACATATTTTGAACAAGGCTGACCAGCAATTAACATAAAGTTTCCGAATCGCAAAATGTGCTATAATCTCATTAAGTTGTCAAAGAGAAGAAAACAAGGTGTTAAGGAATTACCTTCACGTATGCACACATTGAAATCAAACTGGTATTTTGCCAGGAAATCAAGTGAGGCTGTCTGGCAAAGGAACTCATAGGATTGGTTGCTACCAGGGATTTCTTGCTGTGGGAATATATAAAAGTTATGTCTGCCAAAGAATCAAAGCATCAGATCTGAGAGGTGGATATAATATTAACTGATGAAGACAATCTACGCTGCTTTTTCCCCTTAAAAGAACACGTTTTTCTCTTTTTCCTTCTTTTAAAAACAAGTACTACATTATTTACCAGTATCGAAATGTGAGCCCAAATAGAGCTGAATTGATATAGAAAATGCAATATGCAGCATCTGTAAGTCAAACAAAGTAGGTCGCTGCTCAATTAGGTGATAATCTGTATTTCCCCAAAAGCAAAAGAAACAAACCTTGCATTTAAAAAGCAAATGAAACAAACGTGTAGCTACTATTTAGAATCACTAGCTTAGAGCATATTTTAATACAATGCCTTATCTTTTATCATTGAAAGAAACAAACTTTGCATTCTGAAGATACTGAAAAACACTCACAAAAAAATCAAAGGATTAAGGTAATATACACTACCACTATAGCGTTAATTACAATGTCTGTTAGTTTACCAATTAATGCATATCATAACAATTGTAATTAACTTAATAGAAATGAAAGAACGAAGACTTACGGATGCGCGAGAAAAGATTGCTTGTGAGAGTCCCAACGGAAAGGACAAACGCCGAACTGAATGACGGCGAACTTCTCGGCGGAGTCCTTAACTTTGAGGTAACGAATGTCATATCGGTCGAAGTCGAAGGAATCTCTCCAAGGAGCGCTGGTTACTCCGGTCATTTCCAAATCGACGGCGACGAAATCGGCGTCGCGTACAAGACCTCGTAGGTCATTGAGAGCTGATTCGAAGTTTGATTTGGTAACATTCTTGAGCGCGAAGGAAGAGGAAGAAGAGGAAGAGAGGGCGCGGCGGCGCGTATTGAAATAGGTGATCGGAGCGTGGGATATTTGGATTAGGGTTGTTGATAGAGGTTTCAACATCCACTGTTTCTTCATTCTATCTTTAGTCCTTCATCGCATAGTAGCTTCTTCGGGGGAGATGGGTACCAAGGTTTTACATTTGCAGGTGTGTGTTTTCTTTTCTCTCCTAATTTGTTGTTTGGAAATTGAAACAAATAAAAAAGGAAAAATAATATCTTCCGTTATAAATACAGTTTTATTTATGGTTCCCACGAGCCGATTTACTCTCCGAACGGTCTCGTGACGGCACCTACTCTCTACGACTAGGTAAGCCTAAAATTTGCGGAAAATAAAACAAAACAATAATAGAACAGTAAAGAAGAAGCAATACTATAAAACTTAGCCGCTCGACATGTACAACTTTTACTTTTTCAAAACCTGGAATGCCACAAAATCACAAGCTCTGAACTACTGTAGCTCTATACAAAGGAATAAGGAAAATGTATCTAAATAGCTCCTATATCTATACGGGAGTAGAACGGGACTAATGAGATTCTGCGGACGCGGCATAATTATCTCGCGGTCTCCTGAGCAGTTGCTAAGCTGCGCCTAGCCACGGTACGGTGTGCTGGTACCTGGATCTGCACATGGGGAAAACATGCGCAGGAAAGGGCGTGAGTACTCCACATTCGGTACTCAGTAAGTGCCAAGCCTAACCTCAGTCAAGTAGTGACGAGGTCAGGTTGAGGCTCTACTGAGTTTTAAAATAAGTCTGTTGTAAGTTAAAGCAGTGATATATAAGTAAGCAATAATAAACAGAATTAACGGAAACGGGAAGGAATAATGAAAGAAAGATAGCTCTCAGCTCAGCACAACATATATCTCCACAGTATATATGCAATGCAGTACATGGGGAAAGCTCCCGGATCTCTGTCCGTAGTCCCAATTTAAATATGCGATGAAGTACAGGGGGAAAAGCTCTCGGATCTCTGTCCGTAGTCCCAATTTAAATATGCGATGCAGTATAGGGGGAAAACCCCCGGATCTCGGTCCGTAGTCCCAATTTAAATATGCAATGCAGAAGTCTATCGGATACAGTTTAATTAAACAGTTCAAGAAACAACATGCAAGAATAAGGTAAAACTACCTAAGCATGGTGCAATTAGTAGCAAATAAGAGGAATTCAAGTAAGGACAGGTAGGCATGCTTATTCCTACGCTAACTACTCAGTTATAACATAAAACAATATTATAGCAATGAAAATGAGTCATGTCATGGAAGGAAAAAGTGGAATTTTAGCAACAATGACCCGTGTACGCACTCGTCACCTCACGTACATGGCGTCCACATAACAAAATTAGTATAAAAATGCCTAAGGGAAATCCCTAACACAGAGTTAGGCAAGCCACTTACCTCGACTGTACTACTCAACCCAATACCACGCTCTTGCCACGAGTATCTGACTCCGGGTGGCCCAAATCTAACAAATTCGATTGCATAATGTAAATAACACCTTAAGGAAACAAAATAGCTAATCATTTCTAAGCTAATACGCGAAATTAGGAAATTCGCCCAAAAAGTCCCCCGGGCCCACGTCTCGGAAAAGGATAAAGTTTACAAATTCTGAACACCCATTCACTCACGAACTCACTCGAACAAAAATCATCAGAATCCGATGTCAAAAACTCCCTAAATCCTCATATTTCTACTTGGGGAAGTTTCATCCCAATTTAATGGTTTTTCACCATTTTCATTGATTAGATTGAGGGAGTTGATAGAGATTAATGGTATACCAATGGATTAAGGTTAGAAAACGTTACCTATGATCCTCCTCTTTGAATCCCACTGCAAATCGCCAAATCCCGAGCTCTAAATCGATTTTGGAGTTATGAATTTCAAACCCTCGGATTTTTGGTATAACAGCCCAGGGATTTCGCACCTGCGACTCCATGATCGCACCTGCGGTGCCGCACCTGCGAAATTTCCATCGCAGGTGCGGAAACTCATTAAGCACTCTGGGATCGCACCTGCGGATGCTGGGTCGCAGATGCGCTCCGCACCTGCTGATGCCCCTCCGCACTTGCGAGCCTGGACTACCTGGACTAAGCCCGCACTTGCGTGCTCACCTTCGCACCTGCGGGTCCGCACCTGCGGGAAAACCATCGCAGTTCAACAACTCTCAAGGTTCCAAATTCACCCGTTGGGCATTCGAAACAGCCCTGAGGCCCCCGGGACCTCAACCAAACCTACCAACTGACCCTATACCTCATTCAAACTTGGTCGAGCCTTAAAAACACATCTCATAACATCAAAATCATCAAATATGCATAGATTCAAGCCTAAGAACTTATGAAATTTCTAAAATCCACATTCGATGCCGAATCACGTCTAAACTCATTTGAATGACCTCAAATCTTGCACACAGGTCATAAATGACATTATGGACCTGCTGTCGCTTTCTGAATTCCATTCCGAGTCCGATATCAAAATTTCACCTATCGGCCGAAATTGCCGAAATTCTAACTTTCGTCAATTCAAGCCTAAATCTACAACCGAACTCGAAAACATATTTCGAACACGCTCCTAATCCCAAAATCATCCAACGGAGCTAACGGAGTTGACGGAATTCCATTCCGGATCCGTCTTCACACAGCTCTAGCTACGACCTGATTTTAAATGCTAAAATCCACATTTAAGGACTATGTGTCCAAAATCACTCCGAATTTCACCACTCAATACTCCGACAAGTTTCAATAACATAAATAGACATGGGAGAAGCAGTTATTAGGGGATCGGGCCGGGTCGTTACAATGGTGAACGTCTATATTTTAGGGATTTTACTTAGTGGCTAATTCACTCATTTCCTATAAATAGAGGGTTTTATTCCATTGTAATTGATCTCAAAATCAATAAAAATTCCGCCTTCATACTTTTATACTCTTCTTTTCTTTTTGTTGTTTTATAACATCTTCTTATTTTTTTGAGTTAATATATTTTTGATTGTTTATATTTGTGTTGTATATATAATGCTAATACGATTTCGTGGCGACACATATTTATTTCACTCAAACTTTTTCTAATATATAAGGTGGTGAGGTGTTAGAAAAAGCTCTTTGAGATGTTTTTCTTTTAAGGAATTTTTACACCCTATAGAAAAGGTTAATACCCTATTTATTTTAAATAAATATCATATTTTAAAAAATTATACTATATAGCTACCTTTTACCTTCTATAGCAAAATATCTAATTATGGTTACATCTTATCCTTAATCCACCATATACGCTAATTATTATTTTTCTCTCTCCTTTTTCAGATTTTCTGTCACATAATCACGTTAAAATTCACAAACCACGTTCTCCCTCTCTCTTTTTTTTTTTATACACTTTACTCTCTTCTCCCACAAAATCACGATTAAGACTTCTTCTCCCACCCACATTGCCTAGGTCTCCCCCATTCACACTCCCCAATTGAATTCTCTCTAAAATCTCGGTTTTAATTTCTGATATAAGTTCTTGGGGTAAGTAATTAGCTTCTTAGATTTTGATACATGTATTAATTTTCCAAAGATTTGGATAGAGATTTTTTTTTTGCTTCTTAAACAATAACCATTGTTATTGTTCGTATAATAGAAAGATTTCAGAATTTCTCTTCAATGTCAGATTCAACGTCACACAAGATGGTAACCAGAGGTATACCCACCAACTACTCAATTTCGATGGGCCCTCTTTCTCTTTGTAAATCACTCAAGCGGAGTCGGAATTTGCAGGTGTAGCCACAACTACAGCTTCAGAGAGAAGAACTAAATTACACAATGACAAATTGAAAGAAGTCCAAGTTGAGAAATCTTCAAAAGAAACAAAAATTCAGTTGCGGAAAAGAGGAAAAAACCTATGAATGATGCTTCATGTGTCAAGATTAAGGATGTTGATGCAAAAAAAAGCTCGGATACACGGCACGAAAAGGTAATTGTTATTTTATCAATATGTATTCAAAGTAGTGGACGGTTATGTGTATATTGATGTATTCATAATTTTTGATGTGATGTAGATGTATGTTGATGTATTCGTATGTATTTAGATGTATTCATAAGTATTCAAATAATGCATAACTCATTTGCACATTTACAATGCCATTCACTGAGTTGTGCTTACTTAGTCTATTATATGTTGTATTTAAATGTATTCAAATTTACATTCACTGTATTTTCGTACTTATTACAGTGTTTTCTTGCATATTGTATGTAGATATTCACTGTTTTTGTACTTAATGGTATGAATTTAATTTTCGTATGTTGATGTATTTATATATATATACAAATACTTCCAGCATGTATTTCTTAATCCAATATATTTTTCATATTGTATTTAGTTGTATTTATATGTATTCATAACACTTAATGAGTTTATGTATTGATTCTGGATATGAAACCTTTTTAAAATTCTTTTTTGTATGCAGGAAATTAAACTGTTTGTGAAACAACCACCAAGATTATCACCGCATAGTTGTTCATATACAAACACAAACATAGTATTCGATCTCAAAGAAAAGCTTACTCCAGAACAGTATAAACTATTGAGTTCTACTTGTTTTGGAAGTCTCCTTGATATGGATCAGTGTGAGATACAACATCAGCTCTTCAGGTGCTTCATGGTTTTACCGTTAGAAGGAAGTACCGATGACGTATTTTCAATATACGTCAATGGTACAACAATTTCTTTCTCAATCAAGGAGTTTGCGCTCATCACTGGTCTCAAATGTGTTGGTGACCCACATGAATTTAAGTTCAACATAGAGGTGCCCAACCGTATTGTTCAGACATACTTTGGCGGTGCAAAGCTGGTCAAAAAGGAAGCTTTGTTGGCATGCTTTGATGAAAAGAAATAGGGTGATGGTAACGATGGGGATGCCATCAAGATAGCATTGTTGTATCTCATACACACATGGATATTTTTATCAGAGAAGAAAACCACAACCATCCCACGACTACATTTTGACTTGGTCGAGAGTGGGAGATACTCTGATTATCCATGGGGTACTTTTGCATTCAGCTACCTTATTACATCTATTAGTAAGAAAATGGATTATCACAAGAAGTATTATAGGATAGCTGGGATGCCTCTTGCCATGCAAGTTTGGTTTTATGAGTGTTGTTCAAAGGTTGACCCCAAAATTGCAAAGCGCCTTGGTAATCGGGTACCCAGATTACTCAATTGAAGAACCACTGTCAATCAGCCAACTTATGCCTATCTGATGAACGACATGTTCAAAGACCATGGAAACATGGTAAGTTACTATTTCATAAGTTCCCTGATATTTAATTTTGCATACAATATTTGCTAAGTATAGAGATTTGCATACAACATACATCTGAATAAGTACTGTATTTTTCAAGTTCCATACAACCTACAGTTTCATTACAACAGATTATATACAAAATATTCTACATACAACATACATCTACAACCTAGATTTTTCATTTACATACAATATTCATCTGCATACAAACTATAATTTCCATTTGCATACAGCCTACAGCTACACACAATATACATTTCAATACAGTGATCAAAATTTAAATATAGGTTGTATATAACATACAATTTCGATTTTCAGATTGTTTACAACGACATACACCCAAGCAATGTAGAGCTTGCTGTTATTCAGATTCCTCTGGGAGGCGTTGAGGTAAATAACAGTCCTACCAATACTCATTCAGACAAGCATGTAGATGATTCAGATGACTTTAGTCCTACACCGCAGCTTCAGCCTGCGAAGAAATATGATGCAAGTGTTGGACCTCTTTCATCTCCGCCCCACAAGAAGCGCAAAGAGCAGATTATAAATCCCTCAGAGGTAGAGACTAAACCCAAGACTCCTGATGCTGGTATATTTGAAGTCAATCAAACTGTGTTGCATGATAAGAAGCAAACAGATTCTAAAATAGATGATGTATCTTCTTTGAGGAATGATCTCAATTCATTCAAAGACTATGTGAGTTTTGTATGCCATTAGTAAACATTACAGTTTGGAAATTAACATTCATATATTTTTCCAACACCTATCTAATTTTTTATGTTTTGATTAGGTGATGGGAGAGTTCACGTCTTTAAGAACATTGATCAATGAAAACTTTAAGAAGCTTTCTGACCAGATTAAAGCAAATCAGCCCATGGAAAGGGTGTATCAGAGAAAGAAAAACACGGTGAAAGGTGATGATGGTATTCAAATGTCGTCTGATGCTGGCGTGGAAGATAATCCCAAAGGCCAGACAAAGAGTGATATAGTTGTCGGCGAGAATTTAGAGGTTAACATTTGAAAACATCTGTTAGTTTATGTTTATATAAACATAATAAGACTATATGTTTCTTATTTATTAACATTAATCATCTATACCACACCATACACATTTTGAACTACAAGTATATATAAAATGAAACATGTATGTGTTTGTATTTATGATTATTTTTCTAGTTGTATTATGTTAATGTATATTGTATTTTCATGCTGCATACAACCTACAGTTCCATACAGCTACATACAACCTACATTTTCATACAACTACATACAATTTCATACAACTATATACAACATAATCTGTATGCTGATTATAATATTCATTAACTTGAAAATACAACATACATTAACAGAATACAGTAACTGAAACATGTATGTAGTTGCATTTATGTTTATTTTCAATTTTATAAAACACTCATATACATATGTATACATTAACATAATACAACTGTTAATCATGTTTGTGATGAAGCAATAGTTGATGGGAATAATACATCTGAGGTGATGTGTAGCATACCACCTATATGTGTATCTCAAGAAGTACATGTATCACAATTTGAGTTGGCGGGCAAGTTTCTTCCAAGTCAAATTCCAGAAGCTAGAATTGTGATACATCATGCAGCAAAAAATCCAGCAGATGCAACCCCATTACTGTCACGACCCAAAATTTATAAGGTCGTGATGGCGCCGGACACCACTGTTAGGCAAGCCAATCATTAAATAGTTAAGTTAAATTTCCTGTTTTAGAATTTCTGAAATCATTACCTTTTACTTTATTACATAATAGCTGAATAAAATCCTGTCACGACCCAAAACCGGTTCAGGCCGTGATGGCGCCTAACGGCGAGGTTAGGCAAGCCAACGT
>ML247716.1:0-22498 GCA_005239495.1 Nicotiana undulata
AAGGTGGGTCGCGATCGCGGAGAAGGAATTGGGCTGGGCTGCTGATTTTTCTTCGCGATCGCAGCCCCATCCTCGCGATCACATAGTGCCAAGCCAGGGCCGGACACAGTTACTCTTCGCGATCGCAGGACCTCTGCCGCGATCGTAGAGGTCTGGCCAGTTAGCCTTGGCGATCGCAGAACCTCTGCCGCGATCACAGAGGTCTGGTCATTTGGCCTTCGCGATCGCAGGGCCCTTGTCGCGATCGCAGTGAAGGAATTCCTGGGCAGTTTTATTAAATACGAGACTTAGCCTATTTCCTCCATTTTCATCTTCATCCTCAAGTCTTTAAAGAGCTCTTCAAGGAACCTTCCACCATTATTGTTGAGGTAAGTAAATTCCATGGTTTTACTAGTTTCAAACATCAATTCCTAGTTAAAATTCCCTACTAAATTATCAAAAATCATGGAATTAGGTAGTAACTTTAGGGCTCTTGGGGATTTTGTGATTTTCCATTTTAGTCCATGAATTCAAGTAGAAATCACACCTTAATGATCCTTAGGCTTTGAGTGAGTGATCCCTTCGAGAATTTTCGGAATTTGAGCATGTGAGACCTGGGTTGGAATTTGGGATTTCTTCAAGAATAGCGATTTTATTGAATAACTAAGATAATTTCCCACATTGTGCATGCATTGATTTAATTTTACACCTTTTGGCTAGTTGCGAGTCCTCGGGTGTAGAGTTCGGAGTTTCGAGCGCAATTGTGGTCCGAGGGGTAGATTCGACACGAGGTGAGTCTCCTTTCTAACCTTGTAAGAGGGAAGTGTCCCCATAGGTGATGTATAAGCTATGTGTAAATTGTTTGGGGGCTACGTACGCGCCACGTGATGAGAGTCCGTACGCAGCGACTATCATTGTTATGTCCGGGTAGTTAGGCCCACATCATGTCTTATATGCTTCCTCATAATGCCTTATATGCTTCCTCGTAATGCCTTATATGCTTCCTCGTAATGCCTTATATGATTCCTTGTAATGCTTTATATGATTCATTATGACGCCATATGTACTATGAAATTATGTGCTGTATAGTATTGTTCCTCTGAGGCTTTATGGAAAATTGTTGAATGGAAAGGAATTTGTTATGGAAAGTAAGTATTATAAGATATTGGGATCGGGACGTACGCCACGACAGGTTTGAGAGTGATTATGCCTATATGGGATCGGGTCGTACGGCACGACAGAGTTGAAAAGTATTTGAAATATATATGGGATCGGGCCGTACGCAACGGCAGAGTTGAAAAGTATTTGAAATATATATGGGATTGGGCCGTACGCCACGGCAGAGTTGAAAAGTATTTTTGATATATATGGGATCGGGCCGTACGCCACGGCAGAGTTGAAAAGTATTTGTGATATATATAGGATCGGGCCGTACGCCACAGCGGAGTTGAAAAGTATTTGTGATATATATAGGATCGGGCCGTACGCCACAGCGGAGTTGAGAGGTATTGTACACATATGGGATCGGGCCGTACGCCACATCGAGTTTAGAAGGTACCTTATGGGAGCGGGCCCTACGCCACGACGGATATAAGACTTGGTGATTATTGTCTCGTTTCGGTGGTCCTAACCTTGAAAGTGCATTATTGCTTAATTCAGTAGTTGTTTGAATTTCCGCCCTTGATATATACTTGTTGCTTATTTCCTGACATGCCTACTGTATTTCATTACATTCAATCATATGTTATTACTGTTGGACCTTAGTGAGTATCGAGTCGACCTCTCGTCACTATTTCTTCGAGTTTAGGCGGGATACTCATTTGGTATATATTTATTTAATATGTTCTCATGCTGCACTTCTGTACTTAACTGTACAGGTACTGAGGCCGGTGCTTCTGGTTATTATACCGGAGATAGACCTTGAGCTTGTGGACTTGACTTCACGGTGAGCTGCTTCCTCTGGCGATCCCCAGAAGCACCATGGAGTTTCACTTACTTTTGTATTTTCCCCGTCTATTTCATCCAGACTGTGGATTTGTATATATATTACTTTCCTTTGTATATTCCGTTAGTATGCCCATGACACTCGTGACATTAGTTCCTGGCACACGCGTAGTGTATATTTTGGGTTTTGGGTTGTATAGGCATACATATGCCTTATTTTGGCCATGTAGTGTTATGCTTTTATTTTCATATCAAGATATCATCATGTTTAATTGTTTAAAATTTCTAAATATTGACTTGTTTAATCAAATGGAAAGGGTAACACTTAGTGTAATTCATATTGGCTTGCCTAACCCCGTCGTTGGGCGCCATCACGACCTGGATTAGGATTCTGGGTCATGACAGGGAGTCTAAAGGTTCACAATTGGAGGCTAATGTTGCACTAAATACAACAGAAAATCCTGTTGAGAAGTTTCAAGGTGACTTAGGACAGGTTCTTGTGAAGGAAACTGGATATGATTCACTTGTCGACAAATCTCAAGATCAACTTACTGATGCTATGCTTGATGGTACAGTGGTACCAAGCAGTTCTAAGGAGTTGGTATCAAATTTGGAGGGCAGGGGTAATGTGGTTAAGTCTAATGATCAACCAACAAAGCTTGAACTTCCAGCTAATATCCCAGCTACAAGAGCCTTTGCAACGATTTACAAGGCAGAGAGTAAGGCAACTGCTGGTGCACTAGCTGGAGATGATCGTGGAGCTGCTGAAGTTTCAAATTTGGAGGCTACTATTGCATTGAAGGGAGCTGGTGATCGAGATGCTGCTGGGATTGCTAAACCTACTGCTGATCGAGCAACCAATGCCAAGAATCATGCAACAAATGTAGCAGTAGGACATGAGAAATCTGGAATTGAAGCGGCTAGTTCAAAGCTGGAGAAAATTTCAGCTGGTCAATTGTGTAGTGCAGCTACAGATGTATTGAATCAAGTGGAGCATAGGGATTCTCAGAAAGGGGCTAAAATTTGGACAATTGTATCGCCCAACAAAAAGGCTTCTACAGATCATACAAAACAGAAAATTGCAGCAGAGAACGTTAGGTGCACTAATTCTTTTGATGCATTGGTCATTAAACAGGAAGATGGCGAGAATGATGCTGGTAAGAAGTTGGAACTGGTATGTTGTGATACAATTTCAAAATCTGGAAAACACAGCTCTCCAAGTAATACAAAAATGCAGCAAATAGTCCTAGTTTCAAGCAACAACAAGGGAGACAGAAGCAACGACCAATTGGGTAAGTTTTCGGGTATTCGACAAAATGCGATAAATAGCAGCGTGGCAGAACTGTTAAAGGGAGATCATGTACCTAGTTTCGGCACTCCTACGCTTCAATTTTCCAGTCCACAAGTGGAGCAAATTATCAAAGAATCTCAGATTGAAATGATGTTGAATGCCAATACTATTTTCAAGCAACCTTTGGTCACCTTGAACACATCGGCGTATGACATTCCCTCTCAATCGTGCGAGTCATTTGGTGAACATGGGGGTGAGTCTACTGGAAAACAACAGGGAAATAATAAAAGCAAACGTGAGGGCGATGGCAATTAAATCTAAGTTATGGGCTGACCAACCTGAGTATGATGATGAAGAAGACTGGGGTGTTGATTTTGCGGAGGATTCTTCTGATGAAGGTGAGAGGTGTATCGCCGATGAGGAGATATTATCAGTAGGCTCCAAGTTAGGATCAAGTAGCAAGCTTAATGCGAAAGCTCCTGATTTTATCCCTAAGTCTAGGCAACAACATACTACAACTGGTACAAAGTTGATAGAACTTCCACCGGCAAAACAGCCTGGGCAGCAGCAAATTTTGTCGAGCAGTCCAGCTCTTCCAGTAACAAAACAACCTGGGAAACAACGGATTCTAATTGCCAATTCTGGGCAGCATCATCAGAAATCTATGGACAATCTTGCTGCCAGTTGTGATCGACATGTAGCAGCACCAATTCTAGGACAACAACAACAAAACATCTCAGCTGCTAGTCCTACAGTAGATCGAAAAGCAGTAACACTAAAAGCTGGGCAGCAGCAAATTGTGACAACCGTGCCAAGTATTTCATTAGAGGAGAGAAAGCACTTGGATGAAATGGTGAGTTCTAATCATGTACTATCTCTAAATCATACTACTGCTAGTACTGGTCGTGTGAGTAGGAGAATGAACAAATTGCAAAGCATGGCACAACAACAAAACAAAGCAACGTTGGTTAATAAACAAGATGTAAATGCTTTGGTGACTCAAGAATTTGTTCAAGACATGCCAAATCCGGTGATTGTGGGCAGAGATATATATGAAGAGGGAGAAGAAGATGAACTTTTGAATAAATGCATGGAAGAGGCAGCAAGAAAAGGTGATTTATCACCTATGCATAGCGGCAGAAAGAAGAAGACACATAAAAGAGAAAAAAGTTGGGACGACAAGGTGAGTGAAGATGCGAACATAAGACGACTTCCAATGAGAGTTGCCAAACAAAAACATGTTGCCCCAACTACATCTACAAAGTCCAATCGTTCAAAAAAGAAAGCATGATTTTTGAAGACATTTTGAAGAGGGTTGATGAAGAAGACAAGATTCTACAAATTGAAGATTTCACAAAATTAGGGAACAAAGAGCAACATTGTTGTTTCTACATCTTTATATTTTATCATCACATTAGCATAATCATTTATAATATCATCACAGAGTATGTTATAAACTCTGTGATGATCATAGAATATTTAGTGCTCGCTAGTTCTTTCTTTTTACATGCATGTTAGTAGGTGAGGCTATTTTATGCCTCAATAGGTTTAGTAAGGTAAGGTTTAGCCCAATAGTGTCTGCCCAGGTCCTATGCCTTTGGGAAAATACCCAAGCGGCTATGAGATTATATGCCCTCGTGAGACTTTGCCGGCAGCTACACCATGATCCTCTACATGTGGCTGCCATATAGGGCAGGGTGAGGCGCAAATGAGTGATTATATAGCCAAGGCATAGATGCAACACTACTGGAGCTATTGTCCCCCTTATTCGTACTATTCCTATGTGGTTCTTTTTTGCTTTTTATTATTAACAAAATTAGCCCTAGGCACCTCGCCTAGTGAATTTACTAAAATAAAAGGCATAGGTAATCAATTCTAAACTTTAATCTTTCAATTACTCATTGTTTTTCATCACTTTTAAATCAAAAACTAAAACTTTTCATGGTAAAAATTGAGGGTTTGGGTAGAATTAGGGAATTTTGTAAAAGTCGAATCTTTACCTCGACTTGTGGTCGGATTTTGAAACTAATTGTATATATGGGTTCGTGGGTGAATGGGTAAACGTAATTTGGTCCGGACCCCAAGTTTAGACCAAGCGGGCCCGGGGTCAGGTTTTCACTTTTTTTTTAGAAAACTTAGAAAAAATTGTAATTTTCAACAAAATTAGTTCCTTTAGCCTTAATTAATGATATTGAGTTAATTATGATTAGATTCGAGCAAGTTAGAGCAAGATTCTAAAGGAAAAGCTATAATTGAGTAGTGAGTGGCCTGCGAAATTGAGGTAAGTGTTTGATCTAACTTTGACTTGAGGGAATAGGAATCCCCACTTGTTTGCTATGTGAAATGCATGAGTGTGGTGTATAGGTGAGGTGACAAGTATCTATGCACCACCCAATTTGCCTGATAAACATGATCATTTTCCCGTTCCCTACTTAATTGATGCTTGCCTTAATTGTTCTTTGTTCATTATTGTTTCTATGACTAGTTGGCTTTGTTATTTTGTTGTTAAATATTACTGTGGTTATTTTGCAAAGAGTATTGGTTGTTTATTTGGTTCCCTTGTGGTACAAAACGGTTGAGTAGTTTGGCATTGTTTTTACGATATATATATATATTGAGAAAGTTATGAGAATTGCAGTTTAACTGTTTTATGATTGTTGAGGTTTACGTGATTGTTTGGTTTCAATTGATTGTTGCCAATTGTTGTGGCAAGTGTATTAAAAGTGTTGGTTGCTCTCTTGATTTTATCATGTTACCTAAAGACTGAGCTGGGTTGACAGCGTTACGGTGTTTACATATATTCTGGTTGTTTTATTGTGAAATGATATTGATTGAAGCTTACGAGCTATATTGTTTTATGTTTGAAATTGTGGAAATAAAAGTATTGTGAAAGGCTTGGCCTGAATTGTGAAATTTATGAATAAATTGATATGATATGTCTGGTGGGAGCGGGTTGCACGCCGCAACAAGGAGTAATAAGGGTGGACAAGTGGGATCGGGTTGCACGCCGCAACAGGAGTAATAAGGGTGATATATTTAGGGAGGAGCAATAAGGGTGGACAGGTGGGAGCGGGTTGCACGCCGCAACAAGGAGCGATAAGGGAGGAAATTTATATTTTTTATACTGATTAAGAAAAACAAAGATTTGAAAATTTACTATTTTATATTACTATTTTTCATATTTTGACACTACTTTTATTTAAAGTTAAAGTTTGGAAACTTGGAAATTATTTGAGAGTTTGTGATAGTTGAGGCATGGAAAAGACGGCTGAGTTATTTCATTGTTGTTGCAGTACCTAATTATTTGTTTAGATTTCCTTCTTGCTTTATAACTATTGTCTCAGTTATATTTTTCTTGTTCTTGTAGAATTGTTTTATTGCGTTATTGTATATATTATTGTCACAGGTTAAATGTTGTTAATGCCCCGCCGTAGCCTCGTTACTACTTCGTCGAGGTTAGGCTCGGTACTTACTCAGTACATAGGATCAGTTGTACTGATACTACACTCTATGCTCTTTTGCACAGATCTAGGTACCGGCCAGCAATAGAGATTTTTAGAGCATCTATCTATTTTCTGGAGACACGAGATATATCTGCCGGCGTTCACAGATCCCGAGAGTCTTCTCTTAGTTTGTAGAGACTGTTTTATATTTTTCTCAAAACAGTTATATTATTTCTTTCAGCCCATTATTTGTAGTAATCTTAGAAGTTCGTAAATTGTGACACCAGACCCTGGGTAGTCTTAGAGTTAGTTATATACTTAGTTCGTGGTTTGTTTGATTTAATTGCTTCTTCTTTTATATTTGGAGTATCTCATTGGAAAGTGTAGCATGAGTACGAAAACAACGTGTACTCAGTAAGTATCCCGCCTAACCTCAGAAAGGTAGTGACGAGAGGTCGACTTGACACTCACTAGGGTCCAACAATATAATTTAACAATGTATGACAACAACAAAAGGCATACGAGGGTAATAAAATCAGTAAATTTTAAAAGTAACTGCAATTCAATAAACACTGGAAGTAAATAAAAACATTTCTACTTCATTTCCCCCCAAATATCTATCCAGTCATTATCCATGATATCATTTAACAATTTAGCATGAACATACAAGATAAGGACAACCAGCCGGAGCCATCATAATAATCATATCTGTGCACTACCGAGGGTCGAACGACCCGAACCATAATGTATATTTCAATCCGCCGTGGCGTACGACCCGCTCCTATGAGAGTGGGGGAAATAACACTCCGCTCGCAGAATGTAAATTGCGAAACGATCACATGCACATACAACATTTTCTTAAATTACTTTCAACGAACAATTCCTTTAAATTACCAAATTTCTGTGATCCCAGGGAAAACCATAATTTCATATAGCATCAATTCATAAAGCGTATAATTTATTTCTAGAAAGAACGCAAGGTAGGATGTGGTTCCTAGACTACCCGGACATGGCATAACAGTAGCTACGAACGGACTTCCGTCACCTTGTGCGTACGTAGCCCACGCAAACAATAGCATATATTCATTTAGTTCACCTATGGGGAAAATTTCCCCCTCACAAAGTTAGAAAGGAGACTTACCTTGTTCCGAAACTTTATAACCGGCTCTCAAGCCCTCCCGACGACTCCAATTGATGCACAACACTCAAAACTATCCAAATAACGGGCAAAGCAATGAAAATTCACTCTAATACTCGTAACAAATTCAAATTATATAATTTCCCAACTCCGCTCAATGAATTGACCAAAATTCCCTCGGGCCCACGTGCCCGGATTCCGAAATTTCTTGAAGATAAACTCTACCCATAGCTTTACTAGTTTAAATATACAATTTGCTCATATATTCATGCTCAATTCGTGGCTAAAATCAAAATTACCAAATTTCTAGGTTTTCTTCAAATTTTCCAATTTTCCCACAATTTTCAAGTTCAAATCCATGTAATAACCTTGTAATTAACTTAAAATGTGAAGAATTAAGTTACCTTGTGATCCTTGACGAAAATCCCCTCTTGAAGCTCCTCAAAATCGCCCACACCAAATGAAATTTGGAGAAGAAATGAAAATTTTCTGTTTAAAACATAACACTGCCTAGAAAAACCTCCTATGCGATCGCATAGGCCAACTATGATGCCCTAGTTTTCCCCTGTGCGTTCGCATGCCTGCTCCTGCGTTCGCACATGCCAAGCCTCACAGCCTCCAAACGCAGCCTTGTGCGATCGCACTACAACCCCTGCGGTCGCACATGCCAATTCCCTGCAGCCTCAACTTTTCCTTCTGTTTGATCGCACAAGCCAAAATTCCAGCCCTCTAATTTCTTCTCGGCGATCGCGCAATTGGGACCGCGATCGCATAGCACACCAATGACACAAGAAAACAGCAACAACAAAACAGAGAAAAATGGTCCGAACTCATCCCGAAAGACACCCGAGGCCCCCGGGACCTCGTCCAAATCACACGATTCAGGCCCATAACATCCCATGAACTTGCTCGAGGCTTCAAATCACATCAAACAACGCCAAAATCACGAATCGCACTAAAATTCAAACTTTATGAACTTGAAATTTCAGACTTCCACTTCCGATGCCGAAACCCGTCAAATCACCTCCGATTGACCCCAAATTTTGCACACAAGTCATATTCGACATTACGGACCTTCTCCAACTTTCGGAATCGCATTACGAGCCCGATATCAAAATTTCTACTTCCGGTCGTATTTCTAAAAAACCTTCAAATTTCTATCTTTAGCCAAATGACTTCAATATGACCTACGGACATCCGAATTCACTTCCGATCGCGCTCCCAACTCCAGAATCACCATACGAAGCTATTCCAAGGCTTGGAATCCCAAATGGACATCAATAAAACTTAAATGCCTTCCAACCCAAATTTATGAAATTCTTCTAAAATGCTAACTTTCACATTATACGCCGAAACGCTCCCGGGTTATGCAAAACCCGATCCGGACATACGCCCAAGTCCGAAATCATCATACGAACCTACTGGAACCTTCAGATCCTGACTCCGAGGTCGTTTCACTCAGAATTACAATCTTAGTTAATTCTTCCAACTTAAGGCTTCCGAAATGAGAATTTTCCTTCCGATTCAACTCCGAACTTCCGGAATTTCAACTCCGACCGTACGCATAAGTCATAATACCCGAAATGAAGCTGTTCATGACTTCCAACTGCTGAACGACACACTAGAGCTCCAAACGACCGGTCGGGTCGTTACATTCTCCCCCACTTAAACAAACGTTCGTCCTCGAACATGCCAAGAACTTCTCTTGAGTTATCTGAAATCACTGTTTAACACCTCGTGCACCTGCCCGTGTTTCCACAACCCAGTTGAGCACATAAGCTTGATCAAATCTGAAGATATCCTTCTTTATCCATACAATAAGCTCCGAACTCAGTTCCAACACCGGAAATTCTCTGCCAGGCCTGTTTCTAATATATGAACACCGTATCAACTACCACACGAGGCACTGGAACACAACATCGTACCTTTGCTGAATCAACACCATACACCGCATCATCCATCATCTAACCACAATGACGCTCCCTGAACCTTAATAGCCATAATTCTACGAATCTGATGCTCTCAATGCACCTTATAAGATATATACATACATCCCGCTATAATGCTGGCGATACCACCACAATGGAGAAGATGTGCAGAAATTCTAACCAACTGCAGAGTTAACCAAACATTGGAATCTTTTTTTTTTTTGACTAAATCATCCTCATTACTATCCAAATACTGGCAATTGTCCTGTAATATACTTCGCATAATCTTATCACACCGATCCCAGATTTATAAATCTCGTCTCACCCAGTATGAACTGCTCAGACAACCAATCACCCCAGACATGACCAATAGTCTCACATGATGCCACAATGCGCCAATAGGCCACAATTCGAACATGATACATAAGGAAATGATTCAGGAAGGGACTACTCAACTCACACACTAATGAATTTTTCCTCAGAATACAGGAAGTATAACATAAGAGAAACAAATATAGGGAACCGTACCCATCATCACATTGTTGCGGCGCGCAACCCGATCTGAATAACATACACGTGGTTGCGTGCCACCCGGTCCCGTCATAAAATTCACATAAAGAGATATACACGGAGCTGAATTTGCTCACTATTACAAATCACCGAATACCGGTCACAAGCACGCTAAGTGCATAATACCCTCCTAGGGAGACTGATAGAGCCATATGCTACAAAACTCAAGCACAGCTGAGGTGCGATATATAATCTGAATCTCAAGAGCCATCCTGCTCACATAACCTCATCACTACGCGGAATCTCAACACATAAGAAATTATCAAGCCGTTTCACGACTCACACGGGATAATAACAATATACCTGAATTAGACGAAGACAGAACAACATCTAGTATTCCAACACCTTTACTTAAGGAGTACTATACAGAAATGAACATACCTGATTCACATGGAGCCCACAACCACATTGAATCCATTCACAACCCTCAAGCTGATCCCGCTCACACTATACTAGGCTAATAGCTTCACCTGGGTCCATAATACCCCAATTCCTCTCATAATACACAAGAACAACCATCATAGCTGGGACAAACACCCCACAATCCACAATCAACTGAACCGTACGCCTTCCAGGCACAAATTCTCAATTAAGCAATAATACACTCCTTTATACTTGGTCTAATTCTTTGACCAATCAGGTGACTACATGTCACACTTATACAATCTTCCCGTGGTCACGCTCCCACGACCTTCCACGGGGTAACAAGTATGCACATCCATACCACCGACCACCCTAAGGCTGTAAAACAATTCAAGGACCCGTAACTAGGATACAAAGCCTCTTTCACCATACACCGAACTCAGATGACACTGAAGACAACATCAGATTATTCTAAACATTCACATCCCTTGTTCTTGCTCCTCCGAGCTCATGACATCCTTGTTAACACCGAACCAGAATCTGATTCTTACTTCCAGCTCCACACTGACTACTGCACCCAACATGCCGATATGGAGTAGAATATGAATTCCATTATACTTCCTGAACTGCTAATAGGGTGAACACTTCATCACATAGAAACCTTTACTTACCTCAATCCATGAGAACCATAACAACACACGAGCGAATTTTCACAATCATAATGCATGCAAATCCTTAAGTAGTGGCCTGAACCACCATAAACCTTCCGGGATCCGCCTATACCTGACAAGCCATAGCACTTGAATGCTTCCAATGAAATCTATTACGACGGCCGACCTGCCCCACACATATCTGCACGAACCATACACATACTCAATCACACCGAAGGAACTGATCACTGCCGTACATGTGCCATTTCAACGATGGCTAACCAATCTATCTTCTTTTAATCATCTTAATTGCCTCAGAGATAGTTGTAATTTCCTTCAACTCATATCAAACTCAACCCTCACTCATCCCGAGTGACCTTGATTCACGAGACCATGTTGCTTAAATCCCGTAACCCGTCTCATATCCTCCTGGTAAACTTTATACAACCCGGAGTTTATTTCTCCCACTCCTCCAATACAATCCTGCATGCTGAAAATATCATATAACACCCCAACCATTTTCCTTCTTCTCAGAAATTATACTGTAAAAGCTCGGTTGTTAATCATACTGCTGCCTGAAACCTTAAACGCCACATTCTTAACTTTTGAATTCACTAGGACCGCTATTGAGAGTCACCCACTCCGACTGACCCCGAATACAGTCAACTCCAAGGCTCTTCTAGCACATAAACACCCTTCTCAATGAAGCACGTGACTGAGTCACTATCCTTACAACTCGCCTATGCCTTAAGCATACATTCTAAATCTTTCAAAGCCTAACCCTGGTCCAACAGGGCCAACCTTTGCACACATTCACCAAATCCCACGCAAAATCACCCTTTTACTCATTTCCCTTAGCTGTAACAGCTTGCTAATACGCCGACAATCCGCAACCCCATGAGAACACAATCCTACAACCCAACTGCAGGTGGTGGGACTCCCCCACTTAGCCCGAAGATACTCTTTCACCACTCTAGACCCTGCTGAGATCCTTTCTTCTTTGCTGACATGACCTTGCTCAACCAACCCGTCAAACTCTTCTAAACTCCCCTGTAGGCACTTCCCGAATACTCAAATTCTCTAGCATCATTCACATATTCGCCCTCCTGCCGAATAGCCACTAGAATTCCTCATAGAAACTTGCCAACCACACAACAGTGACCTACTCACGGAAGATAACCCACCTGTGGAAATCACCAACTGGCACCTTCCAACGACGCTGAAATGCACACTCTCTGCAACATCAATACCCCATCATAAGCCTGCTCTCATTCACCAACCTTGACCGTCCGTCCGCTCCTCATGGACATCTAATAAATGTGCTACAACATCTTCAAATTCACCGCCATATTGCATCATGTTTTATCCCTAACAACTCCTCTCTGTTCCATCCAACATTCCGCCGAATAACCAACCTTTCAGTTTAAGCTCGTGGACCTAATCCCTGTCCACTAAATTTCTCAAATCACTCCAACTCCTCCTCAAGGTAGGCAGCCGTCTTACCACTGAACTCATAGGCTACACTGCCACTCTCCCACTTAGTTGAACTCATTCCTTTAAGCAACTACCCGACTTCTGTCTATGATGCCTGGCATCTAGAAATTTAGCCGCCACCTGACACTTTTCACACGTCTTCCTTCATCACATGCTTCTCAATTGCGGCCTCAATTCAATATCATTCTCTGTAGCTCTTGAACCAGCAAATCACCATGACTTCAAACTCTCCGAAGATCATCTTTCTCGAGCTACCTTCATTAGAAATAACTATTCAATTCTGAACCACTATACACCACGATCTCTGACAACTGCTTCTTCAACACTACTTCACAACACTCTGACCCAATGCAACCGAAAAGCTATAACACCAACGAACTTAACACATTCTATTCGATCAAACAACGATACCACAACACAGGTGAATACTCCACCTTGCTCGATAACACCAAGTCTTACTACCTTACCAATCCGAACCGGATCGTTCATAGTCTAAATGCCTTTCCTCTGCCGGAACTAAAATACTGAAATCTCTAAATCACACTTTGAGAAGACCTCCCTTCAATCCATTCATCACCCCCAACCTACGGGCAAGCATTCTACCATCATATCAACACCGCACGATAACTAACCGTAAGCACCATTAACAGCCTGAGCATAACCTCAAAGTCCTCAGAACCACAGCTACTGGCTGAAAAAACATATTACTCTTCCGCAGGGAACGACAATAGCCTCATTCAACTTTACTGGGAGAAACATCCCGCACCACATCCATAGTATCATTTAAATTCCTCAAATTCCTGATTCATAGCAAGCGCTTCACGACGCATAAGATTGAGTAGGAAGAAACATAGGCATAAGCCTTAAGGGAAACAAATCGAACAATGAGGAATCAAGAAGGGAAGTACTCCTAACAGCCCTGTAGCCTCTCGAAGATAAGTACAGACGTCCTCGTACCGATCCGCAAGACTCTACTAGACTTGCACATGACTCGTGAGACCTAAGGGAACCTAGCGCTCTGATACCATGTTGTCACGACCCAAAATCCATAAGGTCGTGATGGCGCCGGACACCATTGTCAGGCAAGCCAATCATTAACTAATTTAAAATAAATTCCTGTTTCAACATTTTCAAAATCATTACTTTCACTTTAATACATAATAACTAGATCAAATCCATTTAAGTAAAAACAACAGTCTATTTTCCACTTTAATAAAATACATCCCAAATACATCCCAGAACCCGGTGTCACTAGTACATGATCAATTTCTAAGACTTTTTACTAAATACTACAAAGCTTGTCTGAAATACAAGTTGGACAAGGACTTTAGAATCAAATAAATACAATACATAGAGGAAGACTCTGCCGGCTGCGGATCGCCTCCGGATGATGCAGCTCGCCTAAGTCTCCAAACCAGCCTCATCGCTATGAAAGTACCTGTGCAACAAAATGCACAACAAGTGTAGCATGAGTACGAAAACGTGCACTCAGTAAGTATCCTGCCTAACCTCAGAGAGGTAGTGACGAGAGGTCGACTTGACACTCACTAGGGTCCAATAATATAATTTAACAATATATGACAGCAGCAAAAGGCATACGAGGGTAATAAAATCAGTAAACTTTAAAAGTAACTGCAGTTCAATAAACACTGGAAGTAAATAAAAAACTTTCTACCGGCCGGAGCCATCATAATAATCATATATATGCACTGCCGAGGGTCGAACAGCCCGAACCATAATGTATCTTTCAATCCGCCATGGCGTACGGACCGCTCCTATGAGAGTGGGGGAAATAACACTCCGCTCGCGGAATGTAAATTGCAAAACGGTCACATGCACATACAACATTTTCTTAAATTACTTTCAATGAACAATTCCTTTAAATTACCAAATTTCTGTGATCTCAGGGAAAAACAAAATTTCATATAGCATCAATTCATAAAGCGCATAATTTATTTCTAGAAAGAACGCAAGGCAGGATATGGTTCCTGGACTACCCGGACATGGCATAACAGTAGCTACGGACGGACTCACGTCACCTCGTGCGTAAGTAGCCCACGCAAACAATAGCATTTATTCATTTAGTTCACCTATGGGGACAATTTCCCCCTCAAAAAGTTAGAAAGGAGGCTTACCTCGTTCCGAAACTTCATAACCGACTCTCAAGCCCTCCCGACGACTCCAATTGATGCACAACGCTCAAAACTATCCAAATAACGGGCAAAGCAATGAAAATTCACTCTAATACTCGTAACAAATTCAAATTATATAATTTCCCACCTCCGCTCAATGAATTGACCAAAATGCCCTCGGGCTCACGTGCCCGGATTCCGAAATTTCTTGAAGATAAACTCTACCCATAGCTTTACTAGTTCAAATATACAATTTTCTCATATATTCATGCTCAATTCGTGGCTAAAATCAAAATTACCAAATTTCTAGGTTTTCTTCAAATTTTCCAATTTTCCCACAATTTTCATGTTCAAATCCATGTAATAACCTTGTAATTGACTTAAAATGTGAAGAATTAGTTACCTTGTGATCCTTGACGAAAATCCTCTCTTGAAGCTCCTCAAAATCGCCCACACCAAATGAAATTTGGGGAAGAAATGGAATTTTTCCGTTTGAAACATAACACTGCCCAGAAAACCTCCTATGCGATCGCATGAAATGCTTTGCGATCGCATAGGCCAACTATGTTGCTCCACTCTACTCTTCCTGACGCAACTCAGTGTCTTAAAGAAGCTTCTTTACCGGCAAGGGTCGAGATCAACTACTCTGCCATTCTTTTATTGACTGGTCTAATGAAAGAAAGTTTTTTTAGCATCTTTTAAATCGTAAATAAAATGAATCGAAACTTTTTGGCATTCAGAATGCTCTTATCTCAACCGGTCGTGGACGTGAGGAGGCATCAACCAAATCAGCCCTTCTTATGAAGTGGCTATGGAAATTTCCAAAGGAAAAGAAAAAGTCCCCCTCCTTCCCCCGCCGCCTTCCGACTCGCTTATTAAACTTAAACAAAGAATTGTTTGACTTTAAATGCCGAAACCAATTTTCCCGTGTGCGTTCTCATGCATGCTCCTGCGTTCGCACAGACCAAGCCTCACAACCTCCAAACGCAGACTTGTGCGATCGCACTACAACCCCTGCGGTTGCACATGCCAATTCTCTGCAGCCTCAACTTTTCCTTCTGTGCGATTGCATACCTCCAGATGCGATCGCACAAGCCAAAATTCCAGCCCTCTAATTTCTTCTCGGCGATCGCATAATTGGGACCGCGATCGCATAGCACACCAGTGACACTAGAAAACAGCAACAGCAAAACAGAGAAAAATGATCTGAACTCATCCCGAAACACACCCGAGGCCCCCGGGACCCCGTCCAAATCACACGAATCAGGCCCATAACATCCCACAAACTTTCTTGAGGCTTCAAATAACATCAAACAACGCCGAAATCACGAATCGCACTAAAATTCAAACTTTATGAACTTGAAATTTCAAACTTCCACTTCTGATGCCGAAACCCGTCAAATCACCTCCGATTGACCCCAAATTTTGCACACAAGTCATATTCGACATCACGGACCTGCTCCAACTTCTGAAATCGCATTCTGAACCCGATATAAAAATTTCCACTTCCGATCGGATTTCTAAAAAACCTTCAAATTTCTATCTTTAGCCAAATGACTTCAATATGACCTACGGACATCCGAATTCACTTCCGATCGCGCTCCCAACTCCAGAATCACCATACGAACCTATTCCTTGGCTCAGAATCCCAAACGGACATCAATAACACTAAAATGCCTTCCAACCCAAATTTATGAAATTCTTCTAAATTGCTAACTTCCACATTATACGCCAAAACGCTCCCGGGTTATCCAAAACCCGATCCGGACATACGCCCAAGTCCGAAATCATCATATGAACTTGCTAGAATCTTCAGATCCTGACTCCGAGGTTGTTTCACTCAGAATTCCAATCTTAGTTGGTTCTTCCAACTTAAGGCTTCCGAAATGGGAATTTTCCTTCCGATTCAACTCCGAACTTCCCGAATTTAAACTCTGACCGTACGCACAAGTCATAATACCCAAAATGTAATTGTTCATGACTTCTAACCGCTGAACAACACACTAGAGCTCAAAATGACCTGTCGGGTCGTTACATTGAAGGAATGGAAAAAACAGCTTCAGGAACTCCTTGATAAGGGGTTCATTCGGCCTAGTGTGTCACCTTAGGGTGCACCGGTGTTGTTTGTGAAGAAAAAAGATGGTTCCATGAGAATGTGTATTGACTATAAGCAGTTGAACAAGGTTACTGCGACGAATAAGTATCCTTTGCCTCGTATTGATGATTTGTTTGACGAGCTTCAGGGAGCCAGGGTGTTCTCTAAGATTGATTTGAGATCCGGGTATCATCAAGTGAAGATTCGGGATTCAGATATTCCCAAGACAACTTTCAAGACTCGTTAAGGTCACTATGAGTTTATGGTGATGTCTTTTGGGCTAACCAATGCCCCAACAACGTTCATGCATTTGATGAACAACGTGTTTCAGCCGTATTTGGATTCCTTTGTTATTGTCTTCATTGATGACATCTTGGTATATTCTCGTAGCCAAGAGGAGCATTCTCAACATTTGAGAGTTGTATTGCAGAGATTGAGGGAGGAGAAGCTTTATGCAAAGTTCTCCAAGTGTGAGTTTTGGCTTGGATCAGTAGCTTTCTTGGGGAGCGTGGTGTCCAGTGAGGGTATTCAAGTTGATCCGAAGAAGATAGAGGCGGTGCAGAGTTGGCTCAGACCGTCCTCAGCTACATAGATTAGGAGCTTCCTTAGTTCGGCGGGGTATTACCATCTCTTTGTGGAGGGGTTTTCTTCTATTGCTTCGCCCTTGACCAAATTGACCCAGAAGGGTGCTCCGTTCAGATGGTTGGACGAGTGTGAGGAGAGCTTTTAGAAGCTTAAGGATGCTTTGACCTCGGCTATGTTGATACCCAATTTTTCCTCAAAATATTTTTAAAATGCATATATACCTTCAAAATCATGCTTTCATAGCAATTGGTATTTTTCTATAATTTTCCTACATTTTTGTTAATTTATTTTTCAATTTATCCAACATTTTATCGCTAATAATTAATTTCCAAAGTTGCATTACAAATGATTTCAAAAGCATTTCTTGATTTTATTTATTATTTTTGGTCCTACTAAGACCAAATTATTTCACCATTAGCCAAATTGGCACCCTTTGGCTATAATTGCAATAACTTTGCAATTATAGCCTAATCATATGTTTTATATTATTTTTATCCAATAATTATTCATTTTATATTTTAAATACTAATTAATCATTTTAATTCATTTTCTAAGCATCAATTTCATTTTATACAATTATTAGCTATTTTTATAAATTGTTTTATCTAATTTAATTGGGTATTTAACAATTAGCCACCTTTATTCCAATTTTAGCCTAAAAATCAGCCTAATTACTAACCCAATTGAAATAACCCAACATACCCAAGCCCAATTCCTAAGCTACCCGGCCCAATGCGGATCCCATCCTGACCGTTGATCAAAATTGATCAACGGTCCGGATTTAACCTTCCATAATTAAACCTAAGACTACCCCCCTTCCCCTCTCATTTCACTCCCTCACTCCGCCAAATCATCTCTCTGATCTCTCTCATCTCTCTCTAAACGCTTCACCTGCTAGACCTATCTCCTCTCTTCTCCGGCCGTCGCCTTGCCGGAATCTATGGTGGCTTCACCAGCCCAGCCTCATGGCTCCCTCCTCGAGAGTGTGTCACTGTTTTGAAGCCCTCAAGTGAACCAGAGGCGGTTCACTCACCTCCTACGATCTCATTCCATTTTTTCCGGCCATCCATGGCCGTCCGAGTAAGATCTTACCACTTTCTAGTTTAAACCAGTGATTTTTGAGTTTTTCTTCTCCTCTGTGTGTTGTCTTTGAAACCCTAACTTTTAAACCTTTCAATATTTTTAGATCTGTAACAGATCTATACCTATTATGAGTTCTTTCCATGTTTTCTTCAAAGATTTTTCAGTTTCCTAAACGATTCTACATCTTTCGAACTAGGGTTTTCAAAATCCTTTTTGAAACAGTCCTCTTTCTAATTTCTTAGCATTATTTTATGACTTTTACCATGTTTAAACGCTACTTGAGCTTTTCCCTTTGTTCGATTAATTTGTTGTTAAAACCCCCAAATTTCTAGGTTCAATCTGTGAATCTGAGTTTATTTGCAATATTGTTTTTACCTGTTCTAGTATGACTGCTTTGCTTTCGTGAGTACTCTGTGATTTCTGGTGTTATTTGCTCTATGCTTGCCATTAGGGTTCCTGAGGCTTCTTATTCTATCTATTCTACTAAATCCTTAATGATTCTATGTGAATCCCTAATTTGAGTGATTAGGGTTTCTAACTTTGCGTAATATGTGTTATTTCGTTTAAATCAGTACTGTTTTACTACTTTGAATCTTTGAATAATTGTGATTGGTACTTTACTGATTTTTACACAATATTCTCTACTGATTCTGAGTATTTCCTTACGTGCTCCTTGATTGATACTGATTCCCTGTGATTTGAATCTCACTCGAGATTTTCTTGTTGATTTCTAGAATTTCCTGCCTTATTTCTATGAAAAGTTCTGTCAAATTAATTCATACATGCTTTCTTTAATTAGAGTATTCTGAACTTAACCTCTATTACATATCTTATACTTTGCTGAAGTAATTTCCTTATGTGTTAAATTCATCTCTTACACGATTCTCTTTCCTTATTTAACCACTGATTATTACCGTATGTATATGACTCCTTAATTAAAGAGAGTACTTACATTAATTTGATTCTAATTGGAGTTTACTTCCATAATTGTGCTGAACTATTATTTGTTACCATTTCTCTGCCTGTTAAAGAACTATATATACTCTACTCTTTCATTATCAAAGGACACGAAACACACTATTCTAAAACTCTCTTTTACACACGAACACACATTGTTCTAAAACTCTCTTTTACACACAAACACTCTCTTCTGTTCTCCTTCTGGTTACTTGCTATTATCAGTCGGCTGCAAGCCAAGGCTGATTATTATACTCTCTCTTGCTCTTCATTCTGTGCTTACTATCTCCTAACTGGTATGTCCTGATTTCAGTTTAAGTTTCAAAACAATATGTTTCTTTTAGCACTTCAATTCATCCCGTTCCTAATGTGTTTCTACTTATGGTTTTATTGTTTACCCTGCAATTAGCATACCTAGCTACTGCTTTACTAGTATTATCCTTGATGTATCCCCTCCCTTAGACTCAACATGTTTACTAAGTGTTACTCTGTGATGACCCAAAAAGGGGGTCGTCTTATGTGAATCTAATTATGACTGTGTTCCGAGGCCCCAAAAGCCTCCGTTAATCTCACCTCGATGTGCGTGCACAGCTCGGGCGTGTAGCCAGGAAGCCATTATGTGAAAACTTGATTAAGAGTTTAATTTATGATAATTAAATTGAATAAAGTTGACTTTGGTCAACATTTTTGGTAAACGGACTCGGATCTGTGATCCGACGGTTCGGTAAGGTCCGTAGGAAAATATGGGACTTGGGCGTATGTCCGGAATCGAATTCCGAGGACCCAAGTCCAAGAAATGAATTTTTATAGAAAATTGTTTTATGAAAAATATTAAAGGCGTATGAACATGAACCTTGATGTGAAACTTGTGCTGCCGGGCCCGTATTATGATTTCGGAGCCCGGAACAGGTTCAATATGTGTTATGTAAGTTGTCTGTGAAATATGGTAAGAAATGGACTTGATTTGACGAGTTTCGGACCAAAATGAGAAAATTGGAGTTAATGAAGTTTTGAGGAATTTTAAAGAATTTGAAATTTGGCTTGAAATGTGATTTTATGTTCCCGAGGTCCGAATGAAATTCCGAGACCAGGAATAGTTACGTTATGTCATTTATAACTTGTCTGCAAAATTTGAAGTCATTCCGAGTAGTATAGGCCGGTTCGGCGCATTGAAGTGAATTCTAGAATTTCAAGTTCTTAAGTTTTGATCCAATTTGGTTTTGGGGTTGAATTCTGAGTTTCGTTGTTGTTATTCAGGTTCCAGAAGTTCAAGCGAGTCCGTATCATGAATACAGACTTGCCGGTGCTTTTGGACGGGGTCATGAGGGGCTCGGGTGTGTTTTAGACCTCAGGGAGCTAAGTTGGAAAAACCAGAATTTCTGCTATCTGGTTTCCTTCTCTGTGATCGCAGAAGGTGGGTTGCGTTTGCGGAGAAGGATTTTGCTGGGCTGTTGATTGTTCTCTGCGATCGCAGCTTCCCCCTTTGCGATCGCAGAGGTCTGGGTTCCACACCTTCGCGATCGCATAAAGTCGCGTCTGGCCCGGGTGAGTTTGTTCTTCGCGATCGCAGGACCTCTGCCGCGATCGCAGAGGTCTGGCCAGTTGGCCTTTGCAATCGCATGCCCCTTGTCGCGATCGCAGTTAAGGAATCCCTGGGCAGGTTTATAAAATACGGGACTTAGCATTTTTCCTCAATTTTCATCTTCCTCTTCAAGTTTTTAGAGAGCTCTTCAAGGGGCCATCCACCACTGTTATTGAGGTAAGTAAATTCCATAGTTTTACTAGTTTCAAACATCAATTCTTAGTTAAATTCACTATTAAATTATCTAAAACCATAGAATTAGGTAGTAATTTTAGGGTTCTTGAGAATTTTGTGATTATCCATTTTAGGCCATGAATTTAAGTAGAAATCACACATTATGTATCCTTAGGCTATGGGTGAGTGATCCGTTCGAGAATTTTCGAAATTTGAACATGCGGGACCGGGGTTTGAATTTGGAAATTCTTCAAGAATAGCGATTTTAGTAAAATAACTAGGGTAATTTCCCGCATTGTGCATGCATTGATGTTATTGTATACCTTTTGGCTAGTTGCGAGTCCTCGGGTGTAGAGTTCGGAGTTTCGGGCGCAATTGTGGTCCGAGGGGTAGATTCGACACGAGGTGAGTCTCCTTTCTAACCTTGTAAGAGGGAATTGTCCCCATAGGTGATGTATATGCTATGTGTAAATTGTTTGGGGGCTACGTACGCGCCAAGTGACGAGAGTCCGTACGTAGCGGCTATTATTGTTATGTCCGGGTAGTTAGGCCCACATCATGCCTTATATGTTTTTCTCGTAATGCCTGATATGTTTTTCTTGTAATGCTTTATATGATTTATTGTGACGCCATATGTACTATGAAATTATGTTTTGCACAGTGTTATTTCTCTGAGGCTTTATGGAAAAAATTGTTGAATGGCAAGGAATTTGTTGTGGAAAGTAAGTATTGAATATACATGGGATTGGGCCGTACGCCACGACAGAGTTGAAAGAAAATTGTGAAATATATGGGATCGGGCCGTATGCCACGGCAGTGTTGAAAGTAATTGAATATATATGGAATCGGGCCGTACGTCATGGGAGTGTTGAAAGTAATTGAATATATATGGGATCGGGCCGTACGCCGCTGCAGTGTTGAGAAGTAATTGTTATATGTATATGGGATCGGGCCGTACGCCACGACAGTGTTGAGAAATTATGAAATATATGGGATCAGGTTGTACGCCACGACAGTGTTGGAAGGAAATTGAAATGAATATGGGATCGGGCCGTGCGCCACGGCGAGTGTAGAAGGTACCTTATGGGAG
>ML247717.1:0-21343 GCA_005239495.1 Nicotiana undulata
TGAGTTGGCAGCGATTGTTCACGCCCTGAAGATATGGCGTCATTATTTATATGGTGTTCCCTGGGAGATATTAACGGATCACCGGAGTTTGCAGCACATATTCAGGCAGAAGGATCTTAATTTGCGCCAGCGTAGGTGGTTGGAGTTACTCAAGGATTATTACATCACTATATTATACCACCCGGGGAAGGCCAATGTGGTGGCCGACGCCTTGAGTCCCCGGTCGGAGAGTTTGGGTAGTTTGGCATATCTTCGTGCAGCGGAGAGGACCTTAGCCTTGGATGTTCAGTCCCTAGCCAGTCAGTTCGTGAGGCTGGATCTTTCTGAGCCTCACCGGGTATTTGCTTGCGTTGTTTCTCGATCTTCTCTTTATGACTGTATTCGCGAGCGTCAGTATGATGATCCCAACCTTCGGGCTCTTCAAGATAGAGTCCGGCAGGGTGATGCCAGGGATGTGACCGTAGGTGATGACAGCGTGATGAGAATGCAAGGCCGGATTTGTGTGCCCAACGTAGATGGACTTCGGGAGTTGATTCTTGAGGAGGCTCATATCTTGCAGTATTCCATCCATCCGGGTACCGCGAAGATGTACCAGGATCTGAGACAGTACTATTGGTGTGGAGGATGAAGAAGGATATATCGGAGTTTGTAGCCAAGTGTCTCAACTGTCAGCAAGTCAAATGTGAGCATCAGAGACCGGGAGGATTACTTCAGCAAATTAGGCTTCTAGAGTGGAAGTGGGAGCGGATCACCATGGACTTTGTGGTTGGACTTCCTCGGACTTTGGGGAAGCATGATGCTATTTGGGTGATTGTGGACCGGTTGACCAAATCAGCCCATTTCATCCCAGCGTTGACTACATATTCTTCTGAGAGGTTGGCCAAGATCTACATTCGGGAGATAGTCCGGTTGCACGGTGTACCGGTGTCTATCATATCAGATCAAGGTCCTCAGTTCACCTTGCACTTTTGGAGAGCGTTGGATAGTGAGTTGGGTACCTAGATTGATTCAGTACAGAATTCCACCCCCAGACAGACGCGCAGTCCGAGCACACGATTCAGATTCTTAAGGATATGCTCCATGCCTGTGTGATGGATTTTGGAGGGTCATGGGATCGATTCTTTCCTCTTGCAGAGTTTGCTTATAACAACAGCTACTAGTCCAGCATTCAGATGGCGTCGTTTGAGGCTTTGTATGGTAGGCGGTGTAGGTCTCCAGTGGGATGGTTTGAGCAGGGCGAGGCCCGATTGTTGGGTACAAATTTGGTCCAGGATACCCTGGACAAGGTGAAGGTGATTCAGGAGAGACTTCGCACCGCTCAGTCCAAGCAGAAGCGTTATGCGGAACGGAGAGTTCGTGAGTTGGCATTTATGACTAGTGATCGAGTTTTGCTTCGGGTATCGCCTATGAAGGGCGTCATGAGATTCGGGAAGAAGGGTAAGCTGAGTCCGAGGTTCATTGGCCCTTTTGAGGTGTTGCAGCGGGTTGGGGAGGTTGCTTATGAGCTGTCCTTGTCTCCCAATATGGCAGGAATTCATCCGGTATTTCATGTTTCTATGCTCCGGAAGTATCACGGTGATCCAACTCATATTTTGGATTTCAGCTCTGTCCAATTGGACAAAGATCTGTCATATGTTGAGGATCCTGTGGCTATATTGGAGAGGCAGGTAAGGAGGCTTATATCGAAGAATGTTGCCTCAGTCAAGGTTTAGTGGAGGGGTCATCCGGTCGAGGAGGCGACTTGGGAGACCGAGCAGGATATGCAGAGTCAAGACCCTCATCTTTTCGCAGCTTCAGGTGTGTTTCTATACTCATTCAAGGACGAACGATTTTCTTAAGAGAGGGAGAATGTAATGACCCGGTCGGTCATTTTGAGAGTTAACGCCCCGATCCCCTAATAAGTGCCTCTCCCATGTCTATTTATGATATTGGAACTTGTCGGAGCGTTGAGTGGTGAAATTCGGAGTGATTTTGGACATATAGTCCTTTAATGTGAGCTTCAGCTTTAGAAATCGGACCGTAACTGGAGCTGTTAGAAGACGGATCCAGAATGGAATTCTGTCGACTCTGTTAACTCCGTTGAGTGATTTCGAGGTTAGGAGCGAGTTCAGATTGTGTTTTCGAGGTCCGTTGTAGATTTAGGCTTGAATTGGCGAAAGTTAGAATTTCGGCGATTTCGGCCGATAGGTGAGATTTTGATATCGGACTCGGAATGGAATTCCGAAAGCGAAAGCAGGTCCGTAATGTGATTTATGACCTGTGTGCAAAATTTGAGGTCATTCGGACAAGTTTAGACGTGATTCGGCATCGGATGTGGATTTTAGAAATTTCCTAAGTTCTTAGGCTTGAATCTATGCTTATTTGACGATTTTGATATTATGAGGTGCGTTCTCAAGGATCGAACAAGTTTAAATAAGGTATTTGGGTCAGTTGGTAGGTTTGGGTAAGGTTCCGGGGGCCTCGGGGTTGTTTCGGATGCCCAACGGGTGAATTTAGACCCTTAGGAACTATTGTACCAGTGCTGTTTCTGGTGTCTCGCACCTGCGATGGTCTTTCCGCAGGTGCGGACATGCAGGTGTGGACACGCAGGTGCGGATGGCCGGATCACAGGTGCATCTTGAGTAGGGATGTCCAGTTGTTGCAAGTGCGACCTGGGTTCTACAGGAGCGGGACCGCAGGTGCGGCCCCAGCCTTCTTAAGTGACTTCCGCACCTGCGATGGAATTTCCGCAGGTGCGGTACCGCAGGTGCGATCAGTGAGTCGCATGTGCGAAATCCGTGGGCTGTTTATACCAAAATCCGAGGGTTTAAAATTCATAACTCCAAAATCGATTTAGAGCTCGGGACTGGGCGATTTTCAGCGGGATTCAAGGAGGAGGATCTTAGGTAACGTTTTCTAACCTTAATCCATTGTTATACCATTAATCTCTATCAATTTCCTCAATCTAATCTATGAAAATGGGCGGAAAAACCATGGAATTGGGATGAAACTTCCCCAAGTAAAAATCTGAGGATTTAAGAAGATTTTGGCATCGGATTTCGATGATTCTTGTTTGAGTGAGTTCGTGAGTGAATGGGTGTTCGGAAAATATAACTTCTACCCGATTCCGAGGCGTGGGCCCGGGGGACTTTTTTGGCGAATTTCTTAATTTCGCGTATTAGCTTCGAATTTCATAGCTATTTTGTTTCCTTGAAATGATATTTACATTATGCAATCAAATTGAATAGATTTGGGCCACCTGGAGTCGGATACTCGTGGCAAGAGCGTGATATTGGGTTGAATAGTGCAGTTGAGGTAAGTGGCTTGCCTAACTCTGTGTTGGGGATTTCCCCTTAGGCATTTAAACTGATTTTTACTATGTGGATACCGTGTACGTGAGGTGACGAGTGCGTGCACGGGTCATTGTTGCTACAATTACCTCTTTTGCTTCCATTACATATCTCATTTTCGTTCGTTCATTACTGCCTCCCTGTTTTGACTGAGTAGTTGACTTAGGAATAAGCATGTCTACTTGCCCATACTTGGTTCCTCTTACTTGCTACAATTTGAACCATGCTTAGGTAGTTTTACCTTGTTCTTGCCTATGACTTTTCTTGAACTCTTTAATTACGTTATGCCCGACATACATTCTGCATTGCATATTTAAATTGGGACTACGGATCGAGATCCGGGAGCTTTTCCCCCTGTACTGTATTGCATATTTAAATTGGGACTACGGACTGAGATCCGGGAGCTTTTCCCCTGTACTGCATAGCATATTTAAATTGGGACTACGGACTGAGATCCGGGAGCTTTCCCCCTGTACTGCATTGCATAATTTCTATTGAGTTATATTCGGTGCTGAGCCGAGGGTTCACTTCAACCATTTCTTACAGTTTTCCCTTATATTCTATTTATTCTTGCTACTTATTTCTTACTGGTCAAACTTATATTGTCTTATTTTTATAACTCAATAAAGCCTCAACCTGACCTCGCCACTACTTGACTGGGGTTAGGCCTTGCACTTACTGAGTACCGAATGTGGAGTACTCACGCCCTTTCCTGCGCATGTTTTCTCCATGTGCAGATTCAGGTACCAGTACACAGCGCTTCGGCTAGGAGTACCTGAGCAGCATTTTCGGAGACCGAGAGGTAATTCTGCCGCATTCGCAGAATCCCCTGTGTCCCCGTCCTCTCCATTACTGACCTAGGATATATGCAAATATACATTTCTTTATTCTGTAGTATGGAGCATACTTATATAAATCTTGTGATTGTGATATTCCAGGTTTTGGGAAAAGTAAAAGTTATAGCAGCCGAGCGGCTAGCTCATAGTATAATCGTTTGTTTACTGTTTCTATTTCTGTTTTTTCTTATTCCTGAAATTGTTAGGCTTACCTAGTCGTAGAGACTAGGTGCCGTCGCGAGACCTTTCGGAGGGTAAAACGGGTCGTGACAAGTGGATCCCACATTTTTCAAAAGTCTTGTGGGAAGCTTGAGGTACTTGACTTGTACCAGGCCAGATATACTCTTTGCAGTTGGAGTAGTAAGCCGCTTCATGGAAGCTCCTACCTCCACTCATTCGAAAGTCACTAGAAGAATTCTTCGTTACCTAAAAGGTACGATTGACTTTGGGTTATTTTATTCTTCTTCTAATGATTTCAACCTTATGGGATTTTGTGATAGTTATTATGCCGCAGATATTAATGATTGAAAAAGTACAACTGGTTTTGTATTTTTCTTGGGTCATTCTGTTATTTCTTGGAGTTCAAAGAAACAATCCATTGTTACTCTCTCGACTTGTGAAGCTGAATATATAGCAGCACTATCCTGTATCTGTCATGCTATTTTGTTGAGAAGATTATTGAAGGAGCTCAATTTACCACAAATTAAAGCTACAGAGATTTGTATTGACAACAAATCCGCACAGGCACTCGCGAAGAATCAAGTGTATCATGATCGAAGCAAGCATATTGATACAAGGTATCACTTCATCAGAGAATGCATTGCCAAGAAGAAAGTCAAGCTCAAATATGTGAAGTCTCGTGATCAAGTTGCTGATATTTTTACGAAGCCTCTCAAGTTTGATGACTTTCATAGATTGAGATCAAGACTTGGAATGAAGAAGAAAAATCAAAATTAAGGGAGAGATTTTGTGGGACCCATATTAAATAAAAGAAAAAGGAAATAAAGAAAAAGAGAAAGCTGGCAACAAGTTGCAATTGCAACAAGTTGTGACCAGAAACAAAGTTTGCAACTTGCAAATTGCAAACCAACGCATATGATTGGTTAGAGAGGGAGGTTCTCTTCCTATAAATAGAAGCATTTTCTTCTCAGATCAAACACACCAAAATCAGTGAGCGCAATAGAGAGCAGAGAGAGTAATCCGTAGATTGTAGTCTGTGAGATAAATATTGAGTGGGAGTCATATTGTAGTGAGATCTTTAAAATAAAGAGTGTTATTTCTTTCTAAGTTGTAGTAGTCTCTTTGCACTACTAAGTTGTAATATTATAGTGGTAACATTGCTCTGCTCGGGTATTGTATTTTACCTCGTTAAAAGATTTGGTGTCCTTGTTACTCTCTTGTGTTATTATTATTTGTCGTGGATATTATTCCTGGGCGGGAATTTTTTTTTCTCCCAACATCCATTCTGAACCATAATAATGCTCTTCATCATATTTCCCATCTTTTGAAGTTGGAAAAAACATACTTCCCCACTGCGGAAAATCATCATGTTCTTCCATCAGGAGTAGTAGCATTGAAGAGTGGAGGCCTACCAGTTGATTGTCCTTCCCAGTTCTCAGGTGGTGCACTCATCTTGATCTTTTCCTAAGGTGTTAGCCTCTTCAAGGATAATCCGCTCTGATACCGATTGATGTTCTAAACGTTAATACCACACAAGAGAGGGGTGATTTGTGTGGTGTCCAATTTTCGCATGCATTAGTTATAGAAGCACCAGGTTCTTCTATGTGTTCCAACCTCGACTGTTTGCGAAATAATAAATACAGAAAATAAAGAAAACATATATTTTTACGTGGAAAACACCTGGTTCAAAAGGTGAAAAAACCATGACCTACTTCCCAGTAGGATTTTCCCAAACTCTTTACTAAATCAGTGAGCCAAACAACATTTACAAAACTCATTGTAAACCTAAGGATTACCACTAATCCCGTTGTAGCAAACTAGCCTCTAGCTATTTGCGACAAACTCCAAGTTAGCTATAACTTGAAACACACAGTACCTATTACAGACGCTTCTAGATAAAGCTGAAAAGGTACAAGTTGAAATCACCTACTACAAGTAAACTAGACTAAAAGACAATAGTTGGAATTGGTTCTTCTAGCTGGTTCAAGTAGCTTCAGAGTCGCACACTTAAATCTCACACGAACTGTTTGAAAAATTGCCTTGCTAATTTTGCTCTCAATTCTTCCTTAACTTCTGCTTTTGTGCGTACCTGAACAATCTGCAGTATATAGGATTAGTAGACAAGAGATTAACCAGAGTTCTAATGCTACTCTTCCTTGGTGAAAGAGTTCTAGTTAATCTCAACTCCTTAAATCCTTCCTTATCTTTGATTCTGTTCTTATTGATTAAGGAGTCCATCTCCTTATCATCTCGCAATCTTTTCGATCAGGAGATATCTCTTCATATCCCAAATTTCGTTTATCTCCTGCATGTGCACCTCACGTGCCTTTAACTCTGCATGTGTCTATGTCTTCAGTGATGGACCTAGTTCATCTTTGAGTTCCTTTGTCAATCTTCAAAACCATTCAATTTCTTGGGCCAACATCCTCGAACTCAAGAATCAATAGAAAAGACAAGTTTTGTATATTCTCAATAGTTAACTTTATAAACGTATTTCTTTCAGAAGGTTCAAGATTCATTTTCCTCTTCCTATTTATAGGGAGCATTCTTTAGAAACCCTAAAAAAGTACAAGCGGTGGAATATTCTCTCTTCTTGCCCTAAGCTTATCTTACCGTTGCTATATAATATCTCTGTTCGACCAAAACGTCGGCTTCTCTTGAGGGTGACTCTTCGTCATTAAACCGTGGTCGGCTTAGACTTCGACCACGACCAACAAGGCTATTAGGTTCAATTCAAATTTCGACCAATACATTATTAATATCACTTCTGCACAAATTTTGGTTTGCATAATAATTTTCCTCTGAACAAAAAATAAGGGATGCAATCTTGAAATAGTAATAAATGCACATATTGCAATATGTGCATTAAACTGTACAAATAGGAGTTTCCCTAATACCCGGTTCGCGACTTCTTTCGAGGGAACCATAACAAAGAGCAGCTCGGAGTGCAAGATATCCATGCATTCACGTTTGTTTCGGGGAACGGCCGCATCTCAAGAGGTATGAGGTAGACAGACTCAATGCAAGGCTTCAACCCGTGATCTATAAGCCACACAAAGACAATTTTACCATTGTGTGCTCCGAGATTCCCTTTCGAGGGATCCACAATAATTTCCACATGAAATGAGAGGATCGGCGAATTTTTTTTTAAGGGTCACAGGAACCATAGATTATAAGAACATGTTATTCTCATGAGTTATTTATTACATTAAAAAAAAAGGGACACATGAAAAACTTATAAGCTCATACTGCTTAATACAAACTACAATGGATTCATGGTTGTAAGCTCATAATACTACGTACAAAGAAACAACCAATCACAGTACTCCACTAATTAAACATTACAAACACATTCATTTTATTCTTCTGGGAATTCTTCAAACATGTTGTGGAGAGTAAGATGGAGTATATACAGAGGAAATAAAATGTTTTTTCCCACGTTCAGATCGACAATTCTCTGCAAATTTAACACTTCCCTGATGTAATCCTTTTGATTTTTCATCTTCTGTCCATTCTGAACCATAATAATGCTCTTCATCATATTTCCCATCTTTTGAAGCTGGAAAAAACATACTTCCCCACTGCGGAAAATGAATAAACGCAACAGGTATTGTACAAGCCACAGCCATTACTCCCATCCAAGTTAGTCCCATTGCTGTAGAAAATCTTGTTGTTGAAAAGAAAAGCAATTGTGTTAAGCCACCTCCAAAATTTCCTCCAGCACCAGTGAGGCCTGAAATCAAGCCCAACGATCTTCGCGAAACGAAAGGAATGATTCCATAAGTTGCACCACATGCAGCTTGTGCTCCGATGGAGAAGAGGATCATTGAAACTATGGCTATAGGAAGAGATTCGGCTCGGCCCAACCAAATACAGAAGGCTCCTCCTAGTGTTTGTACGATCCATAAGACCCATAACCTGCCCCTCATCCCGTATTTTTGAGCTGCTAAATCAGATGCATATCCTCCAAATGGACGTGCCACAAAATTGGCCATTCCAAATGTTGCTGCTATCATTCCTGCTGTGTGTAGCTTCAGATTGAACCTATCAACATTGAGTAATATGGTCAGTTGTGTAAGTTCAAATTGCGACGTATACAACTTGTTTTGGATGGTTGCTACATATCGTTTCATAATATATTGTATTTATATTATTTTGACGAATTACAATATTTGGATAAAATGTATAGTTTACCGTCATTTCATGATATCATGTACCAATGATATGAAGGATAACTTGGAATATTGCAAAGAAAAAGTAGGGTACAAGGGGTAAAATTACTATATAAAGGTAGGGTAAAGGATAGTATATAATTATTTAATAAGACGAAAGGACAAAATTAAACGAGGAAAAAACAAGGTAACTATGCGACCACATTAAATCGACCGTTACATAAAATGACACTTTTCAACGAATATAAAACAAACAATGTATTTAAAGTAACAATACGATATAATACAATAATAGGTAACAATCATCAAAACAAACTGTTAATTTCCACACTCTAATAATCTATTTTACAGTAACAGGTCAAATATATATGAGATAACTACACAAAATCAACCATAAAAATTGAGCGTAAAAGTCAGATTATTTACTATTAAAATGCTTGAGATATAAAAAGAACTTACTTGTCGTAAAAGTACTCTGCTATGACATTGTTGATACAGAGCTCAACTCCCATGGAAAATCCATAGAGAAAGAAAAAGACCCACGTCCTATGATTTGTCACTGCATACCGAAGAACCTATACAGCAAAAGAATATAAAACCAAATCAGTCAATTTGTGCTAATTCATTAGTTTATATTATATGTATAGGGGCAAAATTTAATTACCTTTGAAAATTGATCTTTGGCAACATCACCCCTTTTCTGTAGAGTACTAAGATTTCCATCAGGGAAATCTTGACCAAGAATTAAGACCATAAGTCCTATTATAATATGTAACCAGCCTGGTATAAAAAAGGCGATACGCCACGCAGTGAACGGAGCAGCCCCAGTCATTTTAATTATATGAAAAAGAAAAGGCATAAGGAGTTGAGTAACACCACCCCCCATATCACCCCACCCCCCTGCAATACCATTAACAAATCCAATAATCTGGCTATTAAACATAACACTAGTCCAGTATGAACATGACACAAATGTGGCTAATGAAAATCCAACTAAAAATCTCATAGCTAAATATCCTTGTGCATTTGACACAAAAGCCACAGAGAAAACAATAGGTGCTGTTAAAAGGTTGAGAAATGCACAGCCATATCTTGGACCTATTAAATCACATAGTACACCCATTACTAACCTAGAGAAAATACTACCAGAAACAGAAGCAACCCCGGCATTGCCAATATCTGCTCTCGTTAGGTTAAGATTATCGCGAATAATAGGAACTAAAGGAGCAGCAGCAAAAGTGGAGATGAAACAAGCGAAAAACGAAATCCAGGCTAAGTGAAATGATCTCATGTGGGGTTGTGCAAATGAGAAGATTTTTATAGCTTTTGCCTTGTGTTCTGAATCAACTGGCAAATCAAATTTTGTGGCTACGCCATTATTATCAGGATTATTATGGCTATGTGAACAAACAGAAAATGCAATTGTTTGTTCTTTGCCAGTTAATCCATGCACTGAGCCACCTAGGGGACTTTCAAAATTAGCCATATTTTTGTCTAAAAACAAAAATTAAAGGCTTTTGTGAAGGGTTAAGTGGTTGTGGAGTAGCAAATTAACGATGCTGTGGTGATTATGGGAATGCAAAATGGTATGGTATTTATAGAGTTTGAGAGAGGTGACATTAAAAAAGCACACGTATTGTACACATTGGTATGGTTCAGTTCGGTTCGGACGGTTATTTTATAAAATTTGTACCATACCGATTTTCGGGTTATTCTTTTATGTATAACCAAAATTAGACTTTCTGAAACCGTCTCAATCATGTCGATTTCTCTTCAGTATCGATACGGTTCAGTTAATTTTCGGTATTTTTTTAAATATCATGTAAATTTCACCAGTAGAAGTAGAATGCAATAAACATATGTTCTTTTATAGGACTTGGCAAAACTCTCTAGATATTTTTATCGGTTAAAGTGATGAATTAAAAAAAATGAAAGATGGCTAGAGTATAGATCCATCAACTATTCTACAACAACGTAAAAGAAACCAAGCAGATTCTAAAAAAATATAAATCACACGAGTAGAAAGATATTAACCAAGTAGGGACTCAAGAATAAATTCTATAGAAGATTAAATATTCAAAAGATAAATCTAAATTATATGAAAGGAAAAATATTTGATACATTGTAGTTTTCTACTCATAATTGCTAGAATACTTTGTGTCATGCTAATGTAGATATACTTGAAATAACTTGGTTTAAGGTAGAAGTAGCATAACAAGTTTTAGGAATTAGTATTTTGAGTATAGTTACTTGTTGGCTTGTAACTCATAATTCCAAGGCCCAAAGAAAAATTTATGCATTATTATTTTTAAACTAACTATATAAATATATTTTTTACATGAAAAATTTATTCGGTACGATTCGGTATTTTTTCGGTTTATTTTCATAAAACAAAAACCTACCCTAATTATCGGTGCGGTTATAAATTTATCTAAAAACCTACGGAGTTTTTAAAAGAAACCTAAAAATCAGTTCAGTACGGTTCGATTCGATCGATTTAATCGATTTTCGAATATCCATTAACACCCTACACATTGGCATCACATGGGGCATGCTTTTGTAAAATAGAAGAAAATAGCGAAAGTACGTACATATTTGCCTATTTGTTTAGTTATGATGTGTTTAAATGTTTAACAACCCTTAATTTGTACTCCATTTAATGTGCAACAATTTAAGATTACTAGAATGAACTGATCAACTTAAAGAACAGCTTAAACTTAGCTGAATGCAGTAAAAACAAAATTCCTTATTTAAGGCCCCATCCTAGTGGCTAATATGCCGAGGTAGGCTCAGAATTTGAAGGAGGCGAAAGCACGTGAACGGACAGCTTAACCAATGCGCATGTCGTGTCAGACATTTGATTTTAAGAGTTCCAAGCTAAATATCTAACCGATTTAAATATATATGCACATACAAATCTAAATTTTTTGCCGATGTTAACCGAGTCCGATGACCAGTGGCGTAGCTAGGAATTTCGTCAAGGATGTTCTAACTTTAAACAAGTCAATAATTGTTTTTGTCCATGAATAGTGTACCAATATTTTTAAATCAAATTACACAACATTTAGCTAAACAATAGAAAAATTTAATAGAACTACAGTTTCATAAATCAAAATTAAAATAACAAAAAGATAATATTACAAATTTTACTAATAAAAGTAGCATAAAACCAAAGGAAAAAAAAATAGAGAGAATTTGTAGTTTGTAGAGAGCTTTTGTTGAAGAAATTTTGTAGAGCTCGACTTTTAAATTATGAAATTAATTTAAGAAATAACTTTTAGTTACAAAATTACTTATTTCTCACAAATTTTAAGTTTTAAAAGTTATTTTATTACGAAAGTTCTTAGATTGAAAAGGAATCAAAGATACCACACATGATGTCTTTAGTTTTGGCAAACACAATGATGAACACAGGAACAACATGTCATTTTAAACACTCTAAACCATTGGACTGTCTCACTCAATTGCGTTAAGGGTGTTCAAAATATAATATATAACCATATAAAATATTATTTACTTTATTCTTATGCATACAGTATAATATTTTGGCGAAGGGCTAATTCACGTCGTATTCTATTTTCCCAATTTCTATTTTAAGTAAATTGACCCATCATATGTTAAAGATTAAGTGCAGTCTCCTCCTTTTTTCAGCCAGAAAGCAACTTCTAGAGAACGTGAATTAGTTTACCTTCAGCATTATGTAAGATCATACATCGCCTACTAATTAATCAAAATCCTTTTTTTACTAATTATAGACGAAATTAAATCACTTGAGAATTAGCTTTAATGTTATATTGGATCTTACATGTTTGACTTTATCAAAGTTGGCCAAAATTTCCTTTCAGTTAAGCCTAATGCTTGTTCCCAAATAATATCCAAATTAAACATAGACAAGAAACTTCTTAAGAATAGGTACGTCATCATTGTTATGCATGCATATGGGTTTTAGGTTGTATTTTTCCAAAACCTACGTAACAACGATAGCTAATTTTTCTCTCGTATATATCTAGAGAAATAAAGTCTGATACCAGATTATGATATCAAACACTTAGTATCAGAACTTCCCAATCTTACTAAATCTAGTTAAATGGCACATGAATCCTTGCAATTTAAAACACAAACATAATTCTAATCTCAACTTTCAGCATTAATTTTACTGACTTATAATTTCCTTATTTTTTATGTAGTTTTGATTTTAATGATTAGGAGCATTTTATTATTAGTTTTTAGACCGAGATTAATTAAGTTCCTCCAATATTTTTCTTTTTTACACTAACAATATACATACTGTCAGTTTATAGAATTATTTGTTTACACCATTAGATTATGATAGAATATATGAGTCCACCAAACCGTATAGAGACTTGGTCCTGTAACAGTTCCCGTAGTACTAACTAATGAAACAGTAAGTAAATGACACACATGATTTTTATATGAAAAAATCCCTGCTCAAGGGGATAAAAATACCACGACCTACACTGGTAGGATTTTAACTTTACTAACTTATAATACACCTATTACAAGCCACTTTGCAACACACCTATTACAAAGACTTCAACTTCACTAACTTGTAATACACCTATTACAAGCCACTTTGCAACACACCTATTACAAAGACTTCAACTCATGACTAACTCTAGTCACGACACAAACTCAACGGGTTTATGGTTTTTGAGGTTCCTAACTAGAGCTTGTAAATAAGCACAATAGGAATTACAATGCAGAACAAATACAAAGATACAACTCAACTAAGGACATACAAATGACTCGTTATGGAACTGGTCCGTAGTAGTGTTGCACTTTGTTCTTGATACACTTGTGACTTCAATGCTAGATAATCAGATCTTGAATGCTTGAGAGAAATCACAAAATGTTCAAGTGGTGTTTCGTTGCAATACTCCTTGTTGATATACTCTGGATGACATCACTTGGATGATATACACACTTGGTTGGTGCAAGGCCCTTCCCAATGGGAAGTGACTGCTGCACTGTTTCTGCACTGTAGTGTGCACAGTTGCGGGCAGTCACTTTCCAGCTGTAGAGTTGACTTTGTACTTCTGTCAGGGAAACTCCAAGGGATTAGGTCCCTGAGTTGGTTCTTGTCTATCTAAAGTCATACAACTCATATTAGCTTAAGTCCATTGCTGAAGAATTATACCGAATGTGCATCAGGTCCTTTATCCGGTTCTTGACAATAAGTTTGTTAGATTATCAAAACAAAAATCTAAGATACCTTAAAACCCATTAGATTACATTTACCTGATATAACATGTATCTTGTCTTCTTATTTTTATTTTGTTTTTTTGAATTATCAAGCTAGTTAGTCAATATGTAAGTAGGGGTGTTCATCGGTCGGTACAGTACGGTATTTAGACATTTTGGTTCGATATTCGGTTTCTTAAAATGTTATACCAATACCATACCTAATTAAATTGAGCATGATTCAACTTTCTCTTTTGGTTTATTCGGTCTGGTAACTTCGACTTGTTCGCCTCGAATATTAACTTGTGCATAAAGTCAATAGACTGTAATATTCTTACGTAAGGTACTCACAAATACAAAAATAAATTATTATAATATAGTTAAAAAGCTGAAAATTTCTAAATCTAAATGGGAGAAAGGTTGAAATGTAATTAGACAACCAAAGAAAAAGAAAAAAGGCAAGTATAATAGAAAAAAGAGGTGGTAAAGGTTAAAAAACTATGAAAATAAGGGAAAGTAAAATTTAGAACTTTTATATTATGTTATAATCAAGAATATGTGTATATATCAATAATATGCACATCAGTTGTTTATCCTCTTTCTGACCAAAACCTAACTCCATAGAAAACATCCAATTGATTTCTCTCTCATCTCTTTAAAAATTCCTTTCTCTCAAACAACGACTATTTATCAGTAAGGCCAGCACGTACAACCCACGCTCCACCAGATGGAGCCGCCGAGAGGATTCCCACCGGCGCGTACGACATCACAACCCCCTCTAACAGGCGAACCAACCATCAGAGAGGAGCCTAAACAAGGAAAAACTTCATATGTAAGCGACATATCTGCTCCATCCTTATCTTCTCAGATCCCCATCCCAATCCAAATCGGCTAGAGAAAGAAAACGTCATAGCAAGGTATACGACTCATAACGACATGCCGACAGTGATATTCAAAGCAAAAGACTATTGTGGTATAATGGCGGAATCATGTAAGTATACAATTGTGGGGCGATATCTCCGTCCTCGTCCCCAAATTGACCGCATTAGGTCCCTTCTCAAAGGGGCGGCTAGAATTGGGGTGTACGACAATCACAATGTCTTCATCGACCTTTTCAATGAAGAAGACTGGAAAGCAGTCTGGTTCAGACGAGTTATTGAGATCGACGGAATTCAAATATGTCTCCAAAAGTGGTCGTCGGATTTCAAACCAGAGGAGGATCTACCCGTAGCTCCGACGTGGGTTCTTTTACCAACACTTCCCTTCCATTTGCATGATTGGCACTTCATTAAACAATTATTGAGCACAGTAGGTATGCCCCTTGCTCTTGACGCTGCAACACTGGGTAGAACTAGGCCAAGTATGGCCAAAATTAGAGTGGAGGTTGACCTCTTGAAACCACTGCCACAAAGTGTGTTCGTAGGACAGAAATTTGACGAGTCGCCGCTTAAGGGATATACTCAAAAATTGGAATACGAGGGTATTCCGAAGTATTGCAAACATTGTCGGAAATTTGGACACTACATTGTGAATTGCAGGGCTCTTGAAAAGACAAAGATCAATCAGCCTAAGGGAGAGGGAATTAGAGACGAGACCACTTAGAATGCTGAAATTTCTCTGTCTATGAACAAACAAATTGATAACAACAATATTATTAAGGAGGATAAAGAAGATGAGGCTGCCAAGGCTACTGTTACTTAACACATACAATAGAAAGATGGAAAATTGAACAACATCTCTACAAAGGAGGATAGAGGCACAATAAAAAGAGCTAAGAAGAAGAAAACCAAGAAAATGCCTAAGAAGAAAAGCAAAGTAAAATTCAAACCTGCTCTCAACAGTACAAACCTGAATACTAAATCTCTATCACCGAGCATACAAAATGACCATTCCATTGCGGAGATAAGGGACAGTCTACTCGGACATGATAATAATGGAGTTCAAAGTGGAGACAATGTCGTACAAGATGAAGAAAATCAGTATAGTTCCAATGCAATTTCGTGTGAGAAAGGGCAAAGTAAGGAGGAAACTCCTAACACTAAGAAACATGAAGACAACAAGGGAAATGAAAATGAAATTAACAGACAGGAGGAGGAAAACAGGGCAGATTCCAGTGATACATATACCTTTACAGTACCAACAGAAATTAGAAACTTGCCTGGCATAAATCTGATTGGTGACTTGAATTGCAAAGAAAGGGAGCATGAAATATCTGAAAACATCATCAATAATAACAATGAGAACACCGCAAGAGGAAGTGACACAGAAAATGAAGAAATAGAGCAAGTGTCGGAAAGTCGAGAAGTAGAAAATCAACACATTGCCAAAAGAGGGAGAAGTGAAACAAGAAGAAGTAGCAAAAAGAGTCATAGAAACAGAACTCATCCTTCACAAAGAAGGAAACTAAGAGAGGATGCCCCGGATTGTTCCAATGATTAGTGCAATTTTCTGAAATATAAGGGGGGAAGGTCTAAAAAAGCCATTCACAGGCTCAAAAAACTAATCGACATCAACGACACTCAGTTTGTAGCTATCTTTGAACCTTTTGGCTCCAAAGAAAATGTGGATGGTTACAGGAGGTTCTTAGGCTTTCATCATTGCCACTCGAATAGTAATGGTCAAATTTGAAGTTTCTGGAACTCTTTCAACAACAAGAAGGTCCTTTCCGATAGTGATCAACACATTTCCATTATGTTTGAAAAGGCTATTGGTAATAAGGACATTCTGATTACGGCTGTCTACGCTAAGTGTAACTCAGAAGGTAGAAACCTTCTTTGGTTAGAATTTGATGTTTTAGACGTCAATACCCTACAAGAATATAGGTTAAAAGTGTGGTACCCAATTTTTCGAGTGTTGTTTCACAAGAAGAACCTGGTTCTTCTTTGTGTTCCAACTTCTACTAGTGCGGAATAATAAAAGCAGTAAAGTAAAAACACAGAGATTTTTACGTGGAAAACACCTGGCTCAAAAGGTGAAAAAACCACGACCTACTCCTCCGTAGGATTTGCTCAAACTCTTCACTAAAAATTCTGAGCCAAACAGACTTACAAAATAATCTCTTTTGTAATCCTAGGACTAACTCTAATCCCTTTGTATCAACTAGCCTCTAGCTAATTTCTACAAGCTTCAAGTTAACTCTAACTTTAACAATGTGTACCTATTACAATATACTTCTAAGAAAGCTGATAAGATACAATATTGAAACACCTACTATAATCAACTAGACTCAATACATCAACGATGAAACTGGTTCTTCTAGCTGATCTGTAGCCTTTGTATCGCGCAATAAATCTGCTTGCAAAACAACTCTGAGAATTTTATTTTCAGATCTTGATTCACTTCAGTACTTGTGCGTCACTTTCTCAAGCAGAAATACTTGAAGTATTTATAGAGTCAGTAGTTGAATTTGTCGATCAATTCTAGTTCAACTCTTCCTTTTCGCATTAGGAGACAATCTCTTGGTTCATTGATACTTCACAATCACAAATATCTCTTATGCATATACGGTTCATGTGCCAACTATTCAGTTCAAGAATGTGTGCTCTGATGGATCTGGTTCAACTGATCAGCCTTTGTCAATCTTCAAAACTATGCAGTGACATGGGTCAACAAACTCCCCCTTTTTGATGATGACAAACTCTGTGCTTAATCTTGTATACACTTCAAACACTTTGTATGTTTTAAGCATTAATCATTGAGAAACCAAGTTCATTAGGTTATAAATATCACTTAAAAAAAATCAGCACATATCTTCCACCTTTTGGCATCATCGAAAAGATTGCAAAATGATACACTTACCAGATTTATTAATTATTACTCATGGCCATTGAGGCAACTGCAGGTGCAAAGCATGATTAATCAACACAAAAAGCCAATAAATGTAAGCTAAATAAGAAATTGAGACAACTCAATAACTAGAAGCAAAATTCATTGATTAGTAACGATTATTAACAACCATACAGCAAAACAAAAACAAACCAACCATGAGCAAAAAACAGGAAAAAAAAATAGAAACAAGTCTAAAAAGACAGAAACACGTCCCGAACTAGGCACTTGAAAGGTTATGGGGAAGCTCTGGATAGCCTAAGGATGGGAAGGTGTAGAGGAGGTTGTGTTCTTGGATTGTAGGAGAGAAAGCATTTGCTTAAGAACACCCTCGTTCTTTTCTTTCTCCTTTGCTAATTCAACCCTGAGAGCATCCCGCTCAGATTCAACCTCAATCACACGAGACTTCAAACGAAGGGTCTCCATATCCTTGATCTCACTTTCCTGCACTAGAGTTCTAACTTTGCTGTTGAGTGGTTGCTTCCTAGATGAACCAGGTTCATCCACAGGAACATTGACATTGTAGTCATATGTCAGCAAAGTTTCCTTCCCAAAATAGTCTTTGGAAGTAGCCATCTCAGCCTTCTTCACCGGAACCCCAAAATAAGCAAGCACTGCTGTTAGAAGGAAGCCATATGGAATTTTGTGTGCTTTGGTTCCATTCACAACTCTTGTAGACCGGCCTGGGTTCAATCTCCTTCTCATTATCATTGAAGAATCTGGTGATGTTAATTGTTGAGGCCATCCCATCTAGACAAGGCCATCTTTGCTTTGTGTAGTCCTCATATCCCTCAGCTGGTATGTTTAGAATAACACCCAGTTCTTTAGCATCAAAGGAAACTTCAATTCCTTTGACCATTGTTGTGACCCTGTCGTCCTTGATAATAGCATTTCCCATAAATTCTACCAACTGAGCCCTCACCAGTCTACCTTCCATACGAAGGACCATGTCCTTCCAGCCCTGCACCTCTAGAGTTCCCAGCAGATACTGCATTCCAAGCTCATCTAAATCCTTCATCAGCTTACCCTTCAGAATTGTTCTTTTTCCAAACATGGTAACTCTTTCAGCCACCTCTCCTATTTACTTATCCTCCTCTCTACTCCAGTATGCATCATCCTCTTTCTCCACAACCTTCATTTTCTTTGCTTTGGACCTGGTCCTTTTGGCAGTGCTTGGATTTGCAGCGGACACAGCAGTTGACTTCTTTGAAGAAGCCTTAGACTGTTTGGGTTTTGGTGTCCTAACCACAACTTGAGCCAGCTGCTCCTCTTGTTGGACCAGGTCCAACATCTCTTCTTCAATAACAACAGCCTCAACAGGCTCTCCAATTTTTTCTTTTCCCTTTCCTGCCCTCTTCTTCTTGCTCTCTTGCAGAGCCTTTTCCAATTTCTCTTCTTCATCTCTCACTGTGCTACGAGTAGCTCGTGCTTTTGGAGCAGAAACACCAGCAACTTCAGAAACTTTACTTTTCTTTGAAGGAACTGGGTGAGTTTCCTTCTTGGACTTCTGAGTCCTCCTTTTCTTGGGGTTATAGGATTCCCCCAGTTTCTTCAGTCTTTCAGCCAATGTTTCTTCCCCAGATGAACCAAGTTCATCTGTGCCTTTCTTCAAACTTTCAAGACCTGCTGCATCCTCCTCAACTATACTTCCCCCTAACTCTGTGACATTTTCTCCAACAGTTCCAGGAATGGGACCATAGATAACCAGCGTGGTACCATCCTCCCCAGATCCCCTCTCAACTTCTTTTACCTCTCTCTCAAGAATTCTTTATTTTCTACCACCCCTATGCCTACTTGGCACTTCAACATCAATAATAGACCCAACCAACACGAACCTTTTATCAGCAGAAGCAGCTTTAGAATTAATTTCAGGATTACCTTTCTCAGAGCTGGTTGAACCAGGTGCGTCTTCCTCATTTGCTAATTTAAAACATTTACTGGACGAATCTGTCTTAGAACCTTTGTCTACTTCAATAAGATCCTCCAAGAAATTTACCCTAGTCCCAGAAGCAACAGATTTCCGGGCAAGAACTTTGACACGACGATTCTTGGGGGCAGGAGTAGGGTTTGGAGTAGGTTCAGAAATGGGTGTATTTTCAGGGGTTGATGAGATTTCTGGTGATTGAGAACTGTATACAGATGGAGAATTGGATATAGATTCAGAATTTCCTCCATCGTAATCACGATTAGGTGATGAATTAGAAGAAGAAGCAGGGGGTGGTGAAGACATGATTATGTGATGTTAGGAAGAAAAAGGCGAGTAAGCAGTTTTGGTTTGTAGAATGAGTTGAACTTGATTCGACGTTTGCTTTATGAAGAAAAGAGTAATGATAACCCTTATATAAGATGTGGCTAGGGAGATTACAACTGCAGAGTATTTACTCAAGTAGGAGGCTAATCGCCAAAGGACTGACATTGATTAGACATTTAATTTCCCCCTAAAACTAGGCTACTTAAGTGAATATGAGACTTATTGAAACTGGTTCAATTTGGCTAAGTACGAAGTATTTGAAATTGAACCAATTATGGAAAGAATCCTGTCCATGTATGACTGTAATTGAATTAATATATGGAGAATAGTACGTACCTCGTCAGTCAGATGAATCAACATGGATGAACCAGGTTCATCCTGTTGGAAATCTTTAAATTGCCTCAATTTACAAAGATAGATAGACATCATTAGTATCCAGGGAATCATATTAATACATGGCAAAAGAGTATGGCAATAAAGACATGATGCTGAGCAATTATTAATCTGATTAAGTACCCAATTAGAATTTTCTAGCCAACAAGAATAAAAAAAAACTTCATTTTTTTTCATTTTTTTCCCAATTAGGTGATCTTAATCATCCCTAATTCAAGCCTGTTTCTCTCAAAATGCTCCCTACTCAGTGCTTTGGTGAAGATATCTGCAATTTGCTTATCAGTAGCACAAAATTCAATTGAGATCATTCCATTTTCATAGTTGTCCCTAAGGAAGTGGTGTCTAACATCTATGTGCTTAGTTCTTTTATGATGAACCGGGTTCTTCGTCATACTAATGGCACTAGTGTTATCACAGAAAATAGGAATGCATCCCACATCTATACCAAAGTCCACGAGTTGTTTCTTAACAACAACTGAGCACAGCAAGAGGCTATAGCCACATATTCAGCCTCAACAGTAGACAGAGCTACTGAATTTTGTTTCTTGGTGGCCCAAGACACAAGGCAAGAGCCCAAGAAGGGAGCCATGCCTGAAGTACTTTTCCCGTCAACCATGAAACCTGCATAATCAGCATCAGCATATCCTACAAGGTCGAAATTACTACCTTTAGAATACCAAAGGCACAAATCAGTGGTGCCTTTCAAATATCTCAAAATTCTCTTCATTGCAGTGAGGTGGGACTCCTTTGGAATTGCCTGAAACCTAGCACATAGTCCCACACTGAACACAATATCTGGTCAGTTGGCAGTGAGATATAGTAGAGACCCAATCATTCCTCTGTATACCTTCTGATCAACGGATGAACCAGGTTCATCCACATCCAATTTTGTAGTTGTGGCTATGGGGGTGTCTATTTCCTTTGAATCCTCCATCTTGAACTTCTTGAGGAGTTCTTTCACATACTTTTGTTGATGAATCATTGTTCCATGTGGGTTTTGCTTGATTTGTAAGCCTAAGAAGAAGTTTAGCTCACTCATCATACTCATTTCAATTTCACTCCCCATTAGGTAGCAAATTCCTTGCTAAGCTTTTCAGTAGTTCCCCCGAATATGATATCATCAACATATATTTGCACAATCAGAAGATCCTTCCC
>MDKH01134795.1:0-82644 GCA_005239495.1 Nicotiana undulata
CACATTCCGAACTCACTCCTAAGTCCCAAATCACCTAACGAAACTATCTGAGCCATAAAATCCACATTTCGAGGTTGTTTACCAAATAGTCAACTTCCGGTTGACTTTTCTAACCATAAGGCCAACTTAAGAGACTAAGTGTCTCATTTCTCACCACAACCACTCCGAACCCGAACCAAACAACCCAACAAAACACACAAGAGCTGAACCACACAAAATGAAAACAAAGATAGGGGAAACGGAGCTAAACTCTCGAAACGACCGACCGGGTCGTTACAGTTAAAGATGAAAATTTGGCCAATGGATTCTGCAAATTCCACTTCTTATATAGTCGGTATGGAGAGCCCCCATGGATTTGAGTCTCCAGACACTGGTTTAAGTCACCAAGGAAAGAAAGACAAATGGGAAGACCGTAGGGATTTAGCCATCGTGGTTGCATTCTCAGGCACACTGATATGCCCAACGAGTGATGGACACATAGAACTGGGAGGTTCAGGAATGGCTGACTTTATGGTCAAGAAGGCCAACGGTACTCTTATACCGATGATTCTCGCGGAAATCTATCGAGCTTTAACCGCCTGCCGAGCTGTTGCAAAGTTCTTTTAGGGTTTCAGCCTGCTTTTGCAAATGTGGTGGTAGAACATCTTTGTCGTCACCCGAGGTACATGAACTATGGATTGACCACTTAATTGCATTGAAGAGTACGAAAACAGGGTAAACGGCTATGAGTTGCCGGAGGTTACTGAAGCATGGTTCGCATATCTGGGTTCTTTGACCGCAAAGCAAATTGAGTGGACTTTCAGTTGGCTCCCTGTTAACGAGGTTATCTAAATGCCCGCCGAAGTGTGCTTTCTCTTATTGATGGGTCTTCAAACTATTCAACCGCTCCGCATCGGGTCCTCCGCCAATTGGGGAGATATCAAACATTCCATCACGATGAAGATCTGAGTGCACAGCTCATTGAGTTATGCCCAAGGGCTGCATTCCTAGAATAAAAGGTTCGCCAGGTTTGGCACCAATGTAGGTTTTTGGAGCCACATATTCAGGTGCGGGATTTTTCCTCTGGTTAAGTTGAGTCTAATTACACGGCATGGTTGGTAAGAGAGCCCGGGTCAATCAAGAGCCAGAACAGCCCGCCAAAAGGCCTCATGTTCAACAATTCACCGACGGAGCGCAAGAATATTGGGTTTGGTTAGCTGAAGAGAAAGAGTACTGTACCACCATAAGCAAACTAGAAGATCAAATCAGAAACCTCAAATTTGATAGTAGTTTACAGGATGATGAGGATGAAGGAGAAAAGAAAAGATTCGTCCAGGAAAATGAAGCCCTTCAAGCTTAGATCCGGAAAATTAGACTAGTCGCCGAAACGCCGGTAAGAAGTGAGAGAGATGAAAGGATTATAACCAACCTGAGGCGAAAAGTGCATGATTATGGGGTTGATCTGACAAAGGCTGAGGAAGACCTGACAAAAGATCAAGCAAAGTTGGCAAAAGGTGCTGAAGGGAAAAGTAAAAGTATGATAAAGGAGTCACAATCTTAAGGGAAAAGCTGACTGCCCTCGAAAATGAAATGGTTCAGTAAACAAAGGACTTCAAAACAGAAAGAGAACACTGATATGCCTTGATTTACCAATTAGAAGATAGCATGCAGAAATTGCAAGACCCAAACAACACAGCCACACGGGTGTTGGAAGCCCGTGCATAACAAATTGGATGCTTGCTTCAAGAAAAGGGTGTCATCAGAATGAGAATCAAAGAAATAACCGATTATGTTGCAATGAAATTCCATGAATGTGAAGATACGACCAGATCTATGTTTTTTTCTTTTGTGATGACCTTTGTTCGTCAGGTAATAGCTGATCTACACCACTTTTAGGAAGAGATTGCACGTACGCCCGCTCCGAGATCGGTTTATGTCCCGCGGGCCCGCGGAGTAGCATTGGAGGCTCTTATGTATTATAGATTTTTTGGTTTTTGAGTTTGTATTTTACTTTTTCTCGAGTCTATTCATCTTTGTCAAGTCTGTTTTCTTGTTTTATTTCGAGTATGTATGTTTTCTTTTTGTAGTCATCAGTACTTCCAAGTCTCCTGAACTACGTAATGATTTGGAAAACCCAAAAACTTTCTTTTCTTTCATTTCGCATTTATCTCCTGAACTACGTAATGATTTGATTCATCCGGCGTCATGATACGCAGGCAATCCCCATAGTGTCGATCATAGACCTAAAACTAATTGAGTGAAAATAAATAAATAAATAAATAAATAAGATAGAGAAAAATGGAGTGAAAAGAAAGAAAAGAGTGGCAAAAACAAAAGGAGAAAATTAGAGTGCAAAAAAAGAGCGACATGAACAAAATGAGAAAACCAAGAGTGATTAAAGGGGGGGCAGAAATGAAAGAAAAGAGATGCAGAGTGAAAAAGGGTTAGTTAAGGTCGGGATGAAACATACAACTGTTCAAACACATGGTAGAAGCCTCTAATTGTTTAGGTGCATTGCATCCCAACCTGCGATTTCCTATCTGATAAGCGTCTCAAAACTAACAAGGTTGTTGGATGTGATTAGCCAGGTTCTGCTTAGGTGGTTCATTTGTTGGCATCCTGGCAATTCACTCATACAACACCAGGTCAAAGCAGAAGGCAATCATGACTAGCAAAGAAACGGACACCTGAGTTGTTGACCCATCGAGGGATATTGTGGAGTCAGAATCCGAACTGAAAGAGGAGGTCCAAAGGTTGAAAAATCAAATGGCGGAAATGTATCAGGCTTAGATCAAGGGACATCCTCCGCCTTCATTCCCTACCAACTATACTAAAATACCCTACCTCCACCTCACCACTATCACAAGCCGAGATTCCTAATACCGTTGATCTTTCCCCTCAGCATGCACCAGGCTTTACCCCTTACCACAACTACCCCGGCACCTCGTCCCAAATTTTCCATGCTCCACCAGCCAAAACAACCTCATACCTTGCTCCGACATCTGCTCATGTTTTTGTATCCCCTCTACAAGATACCCTCTACCGATCTCCTAGTGAACCCGTGTTCCAAGCTCCAGATACCTAATACTATGCTCCAGAACCAACCTTCAAGATCCCGGATCCTTATTCCTACACCCCTCACTTTGAACCTCTGTTGAAACCAAGAAACCATCTAAGAACGTGGAGCAAGATGATATATTCAAAAGAGTGAAGAGTTTAGATCAATCTTTGAGGAACATGCAAGGGATAGGAAGCCAAGTAAGTGTGGCTTACAAGGACTTGTGCTTGTTCCCTGACGTCCAACTGCTCGTCGGGTTCAAGATGCCCAAGTTTGACCTGTACGATGGACATGGAGATCCCGTGGCCCATGGGAGAGGCTTTTGTAGGAAGATGAGAGGTTCCGGTGGGAAAGATGAATTATTGATGACGTATTTCAGTCAAACTCAGAGTGGGGAGGCTATGGAATGGTACAACCTTCAAGACGCTAGTAGGTGGTACACATGGGACGATTTGGCTCAAGCCTTTGCTCCGCACTTTCAGTACGACATAGACATTGTCCCGGATCGCCTATCCCTAACCAAGGTAGAGAAGAATCCCAGTGAAAGCTTTAGGGAATACGGGTTCAAATGGAGAGAAAAAGGCGCATGGGTCAGTCCTCTGGTGGAAGAAGACGAGATGGTCGAGTACTTTCTTCAAGCCCTAGAGCCTATTTACTTTGGCCATTTGATCTCAGCCATAGGTAAGTCCATCAACGATGTGGTAAATATGGGAGGAATGGTGGAAGAGGGACTCAAGTCAAGCAAGATCATGAGCTACTCCGCCATAAAAGAAACCACACAGACAATTCAAAGTGGCACAGGAAGCTTATTACGCAAAAAGAAGAAGGATGGTGTCACTATGGTTGTCTATAGATCTTTGCGTGGCCCAAAGAGTTCGCCTCACCAGCACACTCAGCCTCGACCCCAACCCCAAGCCTACACCCAAGCTCCATATAATCCATCCTAATATTATTTCCCACCACAATACCCTCAATAATCAGTCAGACCACCCCAATACCATGTTCACCGTGCACATTCATATGATCAACCCCCTTCTTACCCGCAATGGCATGCTCCAACTCCACAAAATCCACATCCACCCTCACAACCCTACCGAAACCCTACTGGTCCAAGATTTTGACCAAGGCCGGATTATAGAAGAGAAAGGCAGCAACGAAAAGAAACCATCACCCCTCTTGGAGAGTCCTATGCCAATTTGTTTCAAATGAGGCACATGTTCTTGACAAGATCACACTGAATCATTTGGAGAACATTGCTAACAAGATCTTAGAAGCAAATAGGATCACTTTCTCATATGATGAACTTCCTATGGAGGGTACAAAACACAACCGAGCTCTTTATCTCACGGTGAAGTGCGAGGATTCTGTTGTCACAAGGGTACTGGTGATAACGGCTCTAGTGCAAATATTTTCCCAATGTCTACTTTGCAAAAGTTGAAGATCGGCACTGAAAGAATCCACATGAACAGTGTATGTGTTCGAGGCTTTGATGGAGGAGGGAAAGATTATGTCGACGATATAATGCTCGAATTGTCGATGGGGCCAGTTGAGTTCACTATGGAGTTACACGTGTTAGATGTGGTTGTCTCTTACAATTTGTTGCTGGGCAGGCCCTAGATACATGCTGCTAAGAACATATCTGCTTACAATGACACGACTGTTCCATTTATTGAAGTTGAAGATGATAAAGGGACTTGGTCTACCAAACTTTCGAAACGGTGTCTATTGAGAAGATTCCTGAGGGAGAATGCATTCCAGATCTAAAGCTACCCTCCGCATCCGTCATGGTAGAAAATGAAATGTTGAAGAATGGTTTCGTGCCAGGCAAAGGTATGGGTTCATATCTATAGGCTATTGTGCATCCAGCGTGTCCACGTGAAAGTTTCGGTACATTTGGTTTTAGATTCACACCTACAGAGAAGGACGTGAAAAGGGTTAAAATTTTGAAGTGGAAAGTATGGTCACTCCCTAAGCCTGTTCCACACATCTCCAAGTATTTTGTCAAGCCAGGGTCCGCAAAACGTCCAATATCATCAGTCCCAAAACCTGTGGTCGACTTTGATGAATAGTTGATCAAGAGGTTCCAGAGTCTTTTTGATGAGGTTAATATGGTAGAAATTGGGGAAGGTTCCAATAATGCGGATGTGCAGCTCGTCGGGCCAAATGTGAAGCTTAGAAATTGGAAAGCTACTCCTCTTCCCACTCGGAAGGAGTTTTGGTAGTTTGCTTTGTTTTTCTTTCTCTTGTCTGGGTTATTCTAGGTTTGTCATCCAGATTTTTATTTTTCACTTGTTATGATGTTCAAACCCTTCTATCCTTTTATTTTCAATGAAATACAAGTTCCTGGTTTCCATTATTCCTTATAGCGTTTCATTTTTCTTTTCTTTTTGTATAGTTCTTTTTATGGTTGTTTCAATGACATGACATGCATGAGGAGATTTCAGTCAAGTCTTAAAAGCCAATTTAATTCTGAAATAATAATCCAAGAAGTAGAGTATGATGATGAAACAAAATACGATGAAGAAGGAGCATTTGAGGAAATAAGTAAAGAACTAAAACAATTTGAAGAAAAAACAACGCCTAATTTGAATGAAACTGAAGCAATAAATTTAGGAGATTAGGATAATGTTAGGGAAACCAAGATAAGTGTGCATCTGGAACCGCAAGTCAAGAAGAAATAGTCAGAGCACTATTTGAATACAAAGATGTCTTTGCATGGTCGTATGACGATATGCCGGGCTTGAGCACTGATTTGGTAGTTCATAAATTGCCAATTGATCTTGCATTCCCTCATCTCAAGCAAAACTTAAGAAAGTCCAAGACTTACATGGGTGTGAAGATTAAAGAAGAAATCACAAAGCAACTAGGGGCAAAGGTCATTCCGGTCACTCAATATACCACTTGGTTAGCTAATGTCATGCCAGTACCAAAGAAAGATGGTAAGACCAAAGTATGTGTTGATTACCGTGACCTCAACAAGGCAAGCCCAAAGGATAATTTTTCATTGCCAAACATCCACATTCTGATTGATAATTGTGACAAGCAAGAGATCGGGTCTTTTGTGGATTGCTATGCAAGATATCACCAGATCTTGATGGATGAGGAAGATGAAGAAAAGACAGCGTTCATCATGCCATAGGGGACAATTGCTAATGAGTAATGCCATTTGGTTTGAAGAATGTTGGGGCAACTTGCATGAGGGCGATAACTGTCATATTTCATGACATGATACACAAGGAGATTGAGGTTTATGTAGATGATGTGATCATAAAGTCAAAGAAGCAGTCCGACCATGTCGGGGATTTGAGAAAGTTTTTCCAAAGGCTCCGTAGGTACAACCTCAAGCTCAATCTGGCAAAATGTGCATTTGGTGTCTCGTCCGCGAAACTACTGGGATTCATAGTTAGTCGACTCAGTATTGAGTTGGATCCGTCAAAGATCAAAGCCATCCAAGAATTACCATCGCCAAAGAATAAAACTGAGGTGATGAGCCTGCTCGGAAACTTAAACTACATCAACATGTTTATTGCTCAACTCACGACAACTTGTGAGCCCATATTTAAGTTGCTGAATAAGAATGTTGCGGTCAAGTGGACTGATGAGTGTCAGGAAGCATTTGATCAGATTAAGAGGTACCTGTCAAATCCACCTGTGTTGGTCCCGCCAGAACCTAGGAGACTTTTAATTCTCTATTTGACGCTCCTGGATCATTCTTTTGGTTGCGTACTCGGTTAACACGACATCACGAGCAAGAAAGAGTAAGCCATTTATTATCTCAACAACAATTTCACTCCTTATGAGGTTAAGTATACTCTTCTTGAAAGAACATGTTGCGCCCTGACTTGGGTAGCACAAAAGTTAAAGCATTATCTATCGTCCTACATTACTTACCTTATTTCTCGCATAGATCCTCTTAAGTATATCTTTCAGAAGCCTATGCCCACAGGAAGACTTGCAAAGTGGCAGATTTTACTCACAGAGTCTGACATCTATGTGACTCGGAATGCGATGAACGCCTAAGAATTGGCCGAAAATCCGGTAGATGAAGAATATGATCCATTAAAGACTTATTTTCCTAATGAAGAAGTGATGTATGTTGACGAGGTTGATCATAATGAAAAGCCATGTTAGAAACTCTTATTTAACAGAGTTTCTAACATGAAAGGTGTCGGAATAGGAGTTGTACTCATTTCTAAAACAGGGCTTCACAACCCTGTGACGACCCACCTTCGATTTTATTGCACCAACAACATGGCCGAGTATGAAGCATGCATTCTGGGTTTGAGTTTAGCTATAGATATGGGAGTCCAGAAGATACTGGTTCTGGGAGATTCGGATTTGTTGGTTCACCAGATTCAGGGAGAATGGAAGACTCGGGATTTGAAGCTCATACCATATCGACAGTGTCTGCATGATCTTTGTCAACGATTCAGGTTAGTAGAATTCAGCCATATTCCAGGATTCATAATGAGATTGTCGATGCCTTGGCTACTCTTGCGTCAATGTTACACCATCCGGATAAGACTTACGTCAACCTTCTGCATATCCAAGTCTGCGATCAGCATGCCTATTGCAACGTGGTTGAAGAGGAACTTGATGGTGAACCTTGGTTCCATGATATCAAGGAATACATCAAGTTGGGGATATATCCGGTACATGCCACAAGTGATCAAAAGAGAACCATTCAACGTCTGGCTAGTGGATTTTTCTTAAGTGGAGGAATCTTGTACAAGAGGACTCCAGATCTAGGATTACTAAGGTGCATAGATGCTAAACAAGCTTCGACTATCATGTGCAAAGTGCATTCCGGAGTTTGCGGGCCGCATAAAAGAGGGTATGTCTTGGAAAAGAAGATTCTTTGAGTAGGTTATTATTGGCTCACTATGGAAAGGATTGCATCATCTTTGTTCGCAGTCGCATATGTTTTCTCATCTGATCCTAAATCATTCAACAACCTGAGTGTTGTAGCTCTTTTATTCTTGGCTGCTAGACGAGGAGCTGGGTAGAGAGATAATAGATCCTCCCCCTAGGATGGTAGCTTCTATTCCTTGATTGCCCCGCAAGTTAAATAAGGGATTCTAATGCTTCTTGAAGCCAAATAAGGGCATAAACCACTATATAGAGTCTTGAGTGCCTTCCCTTCGGAAACCAACTAAGGCAACTCCGATTGAATGCGAAATCCCGCTAGCCATTATTCGTATGAACTCCTAGATCCATGAAGTACATGGGCATCTGTAAGCCGGTATATCTAAGCGAAGAGCGAAAAGAAGGAAGTCAAGGGCTGGTAAGGTTTTGCGCATTGTATCAAATTAAACCACATGCTCCATCGCTTGTGCAGGCCCTCTTTCAGGTTAGGCGCCCTTTGCTCGAACAAAAGAGGGGTCTTTGCCGGGACCGATGCTAGTAGTTAGAGATGGGTTGAGTACTACACTAAGGAACAAGGAAGCTTGACTGAGAAAAGAAGTCAAGGAACGAAGCTGCTTCTCTAATAGCCCCGTTGAATAGGAGGGCGAAGGCTTTTTGAAAAAGTCTTTTTTGTCTTGTAAATGCATTTTTTTCTATTTAGAGAGAGGGGGCTTCAAGTTCTTAGGAAGATCCGTACGAGACAGCTCACTTACGATTCGGGAGTCGAGCCCCTGCGCAGGGGCTTAGGTCAACACTTATATAATAGCCAGTCATCAATTGGAAGCGGGCAAGATGGTGATGAATTGCGATTGGTCTAAACCTTTGACTAGCGACTTATTGCGACCTGCCCAGAATGCCCATACAGACTAAGACCTTATTCACACAGCGAAGAAAGGCCGAGTGAAAGGGGGCAGTTAGCTGGCATCCGCCTGAACGGGGAGAGGATTTCCCTAAAACAAAGATAGGCGTGTCAGGAAACAATGTGAAGTCACCCCTATTTCGTTGTCCAGGGAGCTGTTGACTAATGACCTAAAAATGCGTGACGTTTAGGAAGCATGAGCAACCCTTCGCGCCTTGGCAAAGAAGATTTTTCGAGTAGGTTATTATTGGCTCACCATGGAACGAGATTGCATCAGCTTTGTTCGCAAGTGTCATCAATGCTAGGTGCACGGTGATTTGATTCATTTCCCACCATCTGAGTTTCACACAATGTCTGCACCTTGGCCCTTTGTTGCTTAGTGCATGGATATCATTGGACCAACTGATCCGGTAGCTTCAAACACGGGAATAGGTTTATTATGGTGGCCATTGACTACTTTACCAAGTGGGTCGAAGCTGTAACTTTCAAGTCTGTCATTTAGAAGGCATTGGTTGATTTTGTTCATTAGAATATCATTTGCCGATTCTGAATTCCCAAGGTAATCATCACAGACAATGTTGATAATCTCAACAGTCATTTGATGAAAAAGGTATGCGAACAGTTCAAGATTATGCATCGAAATTCCACTTTATATCGTCCCAAGGCAAACGGAGCTGTTGAGGCTGCTAACAAGAACATAAAGAAGATACTTCGTAAGATGGTGCAAGGTTCTAGTCAATGGAATGAAAAGTTGCCTTTTGCTTTATTGGTTTATCACACTACTGTCTGCACTTCAGTAGGTTCAACTCCTTATTTGCTAGTATACGGAACCGAGGCAGTTATACCTGCAGAAGTTGAGATTGTATCCCTTCGGATCATTGTTGAAGCTAAAATTGATGATGACGAGTGGGTCAAAACCCGGCTAGAGAAATAGAGTTTGATTGATGAGAAAATACTACCAGTAGTATGTCATGGTCAATTGTATCAGAAAAGAACAGCAAGAGCATACAACAAGAAGGTGTGTCCCTGGAAATTCGAAGTGGGCCATCTGGTATTGAAATGCATCCTTCCACATCAGGTTGAAGCTAAAGGCAAGTTCGCCCCAAACTGGCAGGGGTCGTTCATTTTGACAAGAGTGTTTCCCAATGGTGCTTTGTATTTAACAGACATAGAAGGCAAATGTGTGGATATGGCTATCAATTCTGATGCAGTCAAGAGATATTATGTATGATTTCTTTTCTTATCTTCAATTGCATCTTTATTCATACATACTAGTACTATTCAATGGTACTAACGTCCCTTTTGCCGGGGACGCTACATCTTCTTATAGATGTAGGTGGCTCTGTAGCTGGTAGCGCTGATCGTTGATAGTGGTGCCTACTTCTCCTCCTCTTTACAGCAGTTCTGGTGAGCCCCATTTCCTCCCGGAGCCATGTACAAATATGTGTTGCTCTCTCTTATGTATGTTGTTCTATTTTGAGGTATAGTCGGGGCCTTGTCACCGGTGGGACTATGTTCATCCTCTTTATCTTAGAGGCTCTGTAGACACGCAAGTGGGTCATGTATGTTTATGGGTAATATTTGGGATAACTTGTAACTGTAATTCCATTTCGTGAAGGTTATAATTAGCATGTATGTTTTGGATAACCAAATTGTTGATATCGATAAATATGAAAGAAGGGATTAATATCATGAACGTACGCTTTTGATTCATCTCCTGCTAACTCAGTAAATAATGTTATGCTAAAATTTTGGGAGTAAATGAGTCGGGTAGGAAAGGCTAATCAGGCTTGCTTGACTGGGTTCACTCGGTTAAGCGCTTCTTATATTATGTTACAAGTTTCATCCCTAGGAGACGTACTTCCTAGTTTGACTCATTAAAGTTTCACCCCTAGGAGATTGTAATGACCCGGCCAGTCGTTCCGTGAGATTTAACCTGTTTGTCTGTTTCAGTTCCTTCGTATGTTATTTAACCTAATTATGATGTGTTTGGTCAGTTGGTTCGGGTTCGGAGTGGTCGTGGTGAGAAATGAGATACTTAGTTTCTTAAATTTGCTTTATAGTTGGAAAAGTCAACCGAGAGTTGACTTTCAAGCAAACGACCTCGGAATATTGATTTTATGGCTCGGATAGATTCGTTAGGGAATTTGGGATTTAGGAGTGTGTTCGTATAGCGGTTTTGATGTTCGGAGTTGCATTTTTGGCGATTTTCGGTCGGCATTGGAAAATATGCTATCGGGGTCGGAATGGAATTTCGGAAGTTGGAGAAAGTTCGTAGTGTCATTTGGATGTGTGAAAAGTTTCAGGTCAATCGAACGTGTTTTGGGTGGTTTCGGCATCATTGGCGAAATTTAGAAATCTCAAAGTTCATGGGCTTGAATCCGATGTGATTTTGGTGATTTGGCATTGTTCTGGGTGTTTCAAATCTCGACTAAGTTTGAATAAGGTTATGGGATGTGTTGGTATGTTTGTTTGAGGTCCCGAGGGCCTAGGGTGAGTTTCGGGTGGTTAACGAGTCGATTTTGGATTTGAGAGATAGCAGATTTTCTAGTGTTTTTGCTGCAGAAAATTACCCTACGCGTTCGCGTAGAGTTATTTGGGAGTCGGGAGAATTTGTGCTATGCGTTCGGTTTGGGATGATGCGAACGTCGAGGGTTGGCAAGGTATACTAAGCGTTCGCACCAGGTGGGTCGCGTTCGCAATGAGGAGCAGCAGTTGGGGACCCCAGGCCTCGTTTGGCCTATGCATTCACATAGATAGGCAGCGTTCGCGAGGGTTCCAGTAGTTAAAGCTTCGCGTTCGCGAAGCTAAGATGCGTTCGCAATGAGCATTTTTGGGAGCTGGCATGATTGGTCTACGCGAACGCGAGGGATATGTCGCGTTCGCATAGAGTGTCCTGGGCAGAATATTTAAACAGTGGCCTTCGCGTTTTCAGCTCATTTTTCACCATTGTTGAGCGATTTTGGAGCTTTTTGAGAGGGATTGAAGCGGGAATTGAAGGGAAACACTTGGAGGTAAGATCTTCCCTGGACATGGATTTTGTCCGAAGTTGATGATGTGAGGGATGGATCGTCCCTGGACATGGATCTTGTTTGAGTGTTGCATTCTGGAGATGGATCTTCTCCGTGGGTCTGGATTGGCCTTTTCCTCAGTACTGAGTGACTAGGGTCACCGGTGTCTATGCATATTCCGGGATGGATCTTCCCTGGGCTTGAGAGCCATATATAGTACTAAGTGGACTTTTGTGGGAGAGTTGTGAGCACTAGGTACATTCCCACATTGTTGATATGTTGGCATGTAGAGCATATTGAGATATATCTGGCATATTCTGTACTTATTTTTTGATAAACTGTGAACGTGTCTAAATTTGTACGCTGAATTATAATTGTTGAGGTTTAGTCCGTCACTACCTCTCAGCCCATAGTTTGGGTTCGTTACTTCTGAGTTTGTGTACTCACGTTACCCCCTGCACCTTGTGTGCAGATCCAGGTTTGTCGGGACCCGGCAGCGGTTGCTGATTTGCTGTCAGAGTTTCTTTTGGAGTCTTCGAGGTAGCAGCTGGCGATCGCAGCCTCGTCTTCACCCTCTTTATTCTCCTGACGCATTTTTATTATCTCAGACTATGTTGTCTATTTTTTCTTTTTTGTATTTCGACATCCTTTTGTTGTAGTAGCTCATGACTCGGTGACACTAGAATCTGGGGTTGGTTTTTATTGTATTTAATGATGTTAAACTTCCGAATGGATTATTATTGACATGTTTGTCCCTGAATGCATCAATTTTTTGAAAACAAGTTCTTATTTAAATAAAATTTGTGGCTTGCCTGATTCCACGACAGGCGCCATCACGACCGGGTTTTTTGGGGTCGTGACAAGTTGGTATCAGAGCTCTAGGTTAAATAGGTCTCACCAGTCATTAGCAGGTTTAGTAGAGTCTTGTGGATCGGTACGGAGACGTCTGTACTTATCTTGGAGAGGCTGCAGAACCCTTAGGAAAAATCTCACATTCTTGAACTCTTGTCGTGCGTATCCACTTATTCGGTCAAAAGCGTAACTCTTGAAATTCCTTTCATGTATTCGAATGCGCACGTGAGCGCTCGGTATCAGCTGTTCATCGACGGCTTGTGATTTTCATGGGTGAGATGTGATATTTAGCAGATTGATAATAGGCCAGTCTGGAGGACTTGAGGCCGGATTTTTTCTGTGGCTTGAGTGCTGGGATTTTGTTTGTGTGAGCACGTGCATTTGGGGACTTATATGTTCGTTTGTGTCCTTAGTAATGAGATTTTGTGACTAGATGACCACGTGGTGAGTGATTTGATGGTTAGATATGTTCAGGTTGTTTGATTGTGACAAAAAGAATTGGCGAGAGATGTAGCAAGAACTATTGAGTATTTGACTTCTGTTTTGAGTGACATATAGCCTCGAGTTGTGAGTGTATTAAAGGACCTCTTATGTAGTTTAGCTGTGGGGTGAAGTGGATTTTCCTATTGTGTTCTGAGCTCCTGGTGATGTCTTTTTAGTTGACCAATGCCCCAGAAGCGTTCATGTATTGATTAACGGTGTATTCAGCCGTGTTATAACTCCTTTGTTATTGTATTCATTGATGGCATCCTGGCGTACTCACGTAGCCAGGGGTAGCATACTCAGTATTTGAGGATGGTATTACAAGGATTCAGGGAGGAGAAGCTTTATGCAAATTTCTCCAAGTGTGAATTTTGGCTCAGTTCAGTAGCATTCTTGGGACACGTGGTGTTCAGTGAGGGTATCCATGTGGTCAGACGAGTGTGGGGTAGAGCTTCCAGAAGCTCAAGATTTCTTTGACCACAACTCTAATGTTAGTTCTACCATCGGCTTCCGGTTCTTATACCGCGTATCTTGATGCCTCGAGGATAGGCATTGGTTGTGTTTTAATGCAGAAGGGTGTAGTGATTGCGTGATAGTTATGATTTTTGGAAGGGTATAGAGATGATATGAGTTGAGGCTAAACAGGCGGGGTTATCTCCCACGGGGTGTTCTGAGATTGTGTGACCCTTCGGCGGTTTTGTAGCAAGTCCTCTTTTATCAGTAATTCATATATGTTGCAATTTGAGTTAGGTCGCTTTTGAGAGTTGGCATTGACTGTTACAATGATGAATGCGATTTGCAGATGATTCGAGATGTCAGATGATTTGTGTTATACGAGCTTATGAAGGATTCAGTTAAATCTCACCGTGGTACGGTGGCGGTGATAGCGTATGGCATTATGAGCTATTGTTTGTCTTGACTTATTGCTTTGAGCCAGGTGCGGGAGCCTACTAATGGTAAGTTGATTGCACGATCATGTGTTGTGTTGGTCTTGGTTTGAAGTATATTGGTGGATCAGTTATGACCTGCAGAGTTGGAGTCTGGGAATGACTCGAGTAATGGAAATTCTTCGATAGAGGTTGTAATGTACTCTATGGGTAGATAGGTTTATTGAATGATTGAGTTGTAATTGTAAAAGGTGTAGTGTGTGCAGTGTATGAACTTGTTTGTTGTTTCAAGTATGGGGATTACTTCCTAGTATGTTGGTGTGCAAATGAGGCCAGGTCGTTCTGTCTGCTTTATCAATGTAATCGAGATTTGTGTAGAAAGGATGACTCTCGAGAATGGATATGATGGATTCAAGGTTATACGTAACAATTGGGAATCTTCAAGGTGTGTATTTGTCTAGAACTGAGATTTACGTTGAAGGGCGTCAAGACTTGTGACATTTCTACATTATCATGGATTTGACATATCAGTATCAGGAATGTGAAGGTAATGGCTTTAGATTTGCAGGAAGTCTCCTCAGGGTAAGTATTTTGAATGTGGTACTTTTGGTGATATTTGAGAGAGTATTCAGCGGCTTACGAGCCTTAGACGGTACGGTCTTATGCTTGGGTCTCGTGTGGTGAGTCTAGGTTGAGAATTGCGGTATTATGGCTAGGAGAAGTATAAATTCGAAGGTAAGTCAGAAGGAACTTGGATAAATAGGCCAGCTTTGTAGTAGGTCGGATCCGCATGGTAAGGGATATGATCAGTTCTTTGGGTGTTTATGAGGCAATGAGTTTTTACAGGTGTTTCTTAGCAATGCTCTTGAGTCTTGGTAACATGCGTAGCTTGGTTGAGTTAGAAGGATTTAGTCCTGACATTTTAGTGTTGTACAAATGGGTTTCGGATAGTTCCTGATGGTTTCTACCACGGCTAGAGATGTATATTTTCTACTGGCATGAGGTGCAGGTGATGTATAGTACTTTTGTTTCTAAATGGGATCAAATGGAAAGTTCTTGGCTAGTTGGATACGTAGTTTCTTGTGGCTCAGAAGGGATCATGAAGTTCTCATATTTATCATAGGATGACATGGCGTATGCGGTAGGTTGTGGAGAGTTGATATTTTGCATATGTGAGGTCACGGTTCAGCTCTGGAAGGTAGGTCAAAAATTCTTAGGCAGCATTGGCAGTTTCAGATGACTAAGTAGATGATATCACTATTGGGTGGCTTGATGAGGGTATACATTTCAGAAAGGGCAATGTGTGGAGATAAGGGTGCTTCATCGGTATTGCGACGCTCTCTGGTTGGATCGATTGCTGATATTCAAGGTCGCTTGGTGACACAGAAGAATTATAGGGGTATCCCTCGTGGAATGATTAGGGATGTGCTATATATTCGAGCGGTGGAGTTGAGATCAGATATGGTAATTTGTGCAATTCATGGACTTCGAGACTGAGAGTTCTAATAAACAGATTATTTTGTGATTGTGAACTGTGAGGATGCGAGCAAAGCTACTCAGATGTTAGTAAATGCCATGATTCAGTAATTGTGAACCTTCGAAGAGTTATCTATCTATTGTGGGTGACCAGAGTTGATTTAGGGTTATTGGTAGGCCCAGTATGGGTATGTGTTCTGCACCGGGTCACAATTGTTGACTCCGAATTGATATTATTGAGGGACGTACCATTCGATTGTCATTGATTTTATTCATATTCTGGAGTGATCTATGAGTTACCCTTTGATGTTGCGAGGAGTGGTGATTGTTGGTTATATGCACATATGGTGCGGATTTATTTGGGCTTTATAGCGGGATTTGAGTAAGGTAAGTAATTGGGTATTGCGGGATTGAGACGTATTGGTTATGTTCTTTGTGATTCGTGTGGCATGGTATCGTATGATTCCCCCGTGGTTATGGAAATGCACTTGGATTACTTGATGTCGAATTGCGCTTGGTTATTGATTTTGAGCAAGGTGGCTTGAAGTATTTCATATGGACCGGCATTTGGATGGGATCACGCATTGTAGAGGAGTTATGTGAAGGTATGATCCTTGGTGTCAGATTCGTGTGTTTTGATTTTTACGATGTGTGTTAGGCTCTTAGCATGGTGTTGTGATGGTAATCGTTAATGGCGGGATAGTCCTTTCGTGTGAATATTTTCTATTATTTGAGTTCGTGGGATGTTGCTATTGAGTGCGCGAGTTGCAAAGGTTATGGCTTTGGATTGTATTGATGCGTCATGTCATCTGTCATCAGAGTGGTCGTGTTGGATGAGAAGATGCCATTGGGCCTAGAATGAATACTACCAGAGTTGGCTACAGCATGGTTGGAAGAATGATATCAGAAGTTGGCTTAGAAATTTGCTATAGTTCCTGGCGGGGAAAGTGGAAGCTCCATGATTGGCTGATCGGACGAATGGTTGCTAGTTTCTACGTGTTTCTTTCATCATCGGCGGTATATGAAAGTGTTAGAGCGAGGCATTGCTTGATAAGAGGTTATGTACCGGTATTGGGTTTTTTTGAGCAGCTATTGTGATTAGGAGTTATCCCTATGAGTGTTTGAGTCATGAGGTATATTATGTGATTACATCTTGGGTTACGGATATGGATTGATACAGCGTGTTCAGACTTATTCAGTTTATAGTTGTGGAATTTTGATCTTGTAAATTATTTCAGAAGTGGAAATTCGGTTCTAAGGTAATTTCCACTGTGTTGTGCTATTGGACCTCTATGGGATAGGGTGACGTAGGATCACCCCCGAGTATGTGCATGGTAGGTTTCACGGCAATTTTTGATGATTTTTGGAAAAATTCTGGGCACGTTCGGGGACGAAAGTATGTTTAAGTGGGGGAGAATGTAACGACCCAGCCGGTTCCTCTATTTCATCTCCTTCATGTGTTATTTAACCTAATTATGACGTGTTGGGTCGGTTGGTTCGGGTTAGGAGTGGTCGTGATGAGAGATGAGACACTTAGTCTCTTAAATTGGCTTTATAGTTCAAAAAGTCAACCGAGAGTTGACTTTTAAGCTAACGACCTCGGAATGTTGATTTTATGGCTCGGATAGCTTCGTTAGGTGATTTGGGACTTAAGAGTGTGTTCGGAAAGCGGTTTTGATGTCCGGAGTAGAATTAGGCTTGAAATGGCGAAATTGAGTTTTTGGCGATATTCGGTCGGTAGTGGAAAATAGGCTATCGGGGTCGGAATGGAATTCCTGAAGTTGTAGCAGGTCTGTGGTATCATTTTGGATATGTGTGCAAATTTTCAGGTCAATCGGATGTGTTTTGGGTGGTTTCGGCATCATTGGCGAAATTTAGAAATCTCAAAGTTCATAGGCTTGAATCTGATGTGATTTTGGTGATTTGGCGTTGTTTTGGGTGTTTCGATGGCTCGACTAAGTTTGAATAAGTTTATGGGATGTGTTGGTATGTTTGGTTGAGGTCCCGAGGGCCTCGGGTGAGTTTCGGGTGGTTAACGGATCGATTTTTGGATTTGAGAGATAGCAGATTTTCTGGTGTTTTTACTGCAAAAAATTACCCTACGCGTTCGCGGAGGGTGGCACGCGTTCGCGTAGAGTGATTTGGGAGTTGGGGGAATTTGTGCTATGTGTTCGCATTTGGTATGATGCGAACGCGAGGGTTGGCAAGGTATACTACGCGTTCGCACCATGTGGGTCGCGTTCGCGATGAGGAGCAACAGCTGGGGACCCCAGGCCGCGTTCGCGAGGGTTACAGTAGTTAAAGATTCGCGTTCGCGATGAATATTTTTGGGAGCTGGCATGATTGGTCTACGCGAACGCGAGGGATATGCCGTGTTCGCATAGAGTGTCCTGGGCAGAATATTTAAACAGTGGCCTTCGCGATTTCAGCTCATGTTTCCCCATTGTTGAGCGATTTTGGAGCTTTTTGAGAGGGATTGAAGAGGGAATAGAAGGGAAACACTTGGAGGTAAGATCTTTGACTTCAATACTCGATTCCATGATGATTTTTAAGTATTTAAACCTGAAATTTGTGGGATTTAAGCCCAAAAATTGGGGAAATTAGGGCTTATAATTTGGAGACTTTAATTGAGGATTTGAAGGGGAAATTGTGGTCTGATTTTGATGTTCTTGGTATGTATAGACTCGTGGGATAATGAGGATTCCGGTTTTGTGATTTTTATCAAATTCCGATACATGGGACCGAGGTCGGGTTTGGCCAATTTCGGGAATTGTGCTTAATTTTTATAATTTTCGAATGGGCTTCATTCCTTAGCATATATTAATGATATAAATATGATTCTTGGTAGATTTGGAAAAACCGGAGGCCGAATCTTGAGTCAAGGTCATTGTGGGCTAGGATTTTAGCCGGTTTGAGGTAAGTAACATTTCCAAACTTGGTTCTGAGGGTTCGAAACCCCGAACTACTTGTTAAGTGTTTGGAATTGGTGACGCACATTCCAAGTGACCGGCGTGCGAGCGTGCACCGTGAGACTTGTGCCATGGTTCGTCCTAGGGCACCGTTTAGTGATTATTCCCTCATGATATTTGTGCTTCTATCAATGTGAATAAGGTGAGCATGTTAGGAATCCTGATAAATTTTGTATATTAAGGCTTCACGCCAAAAATGTTGAGACCCGAGTGGTCGTATATTGCTGTCTCTTTATGTGTTTATTTGATTTCCTATACTCAGTCCTGTCATAGCATATCATTTCATGCCTCGGTCTCGGTAATTGTTAATTTTACATATTTATCATTGTTTCGGGCTAATTCATGCATCTGTGAGCCCATGTGAGCGAGACCGGAGAGTAATGGCTGAGTGAGGACGAGAGCCTGTTATTGAGACAACTATGAGGTCGGACTGTACACCGCAGCAATACTTTAATCATGCCTTCGTTGGCTTATAGCGCCTGGGCCAATAGGGCCCCTCCGGAGTCTTTACACCCCCAGTGAGCACATTGATATTGAGGGATGGATCTTCCCTAGGCATGGATCTTGTCCGAAGTTGATGATATTGAGGGATGGATCTTCCCTGGACATGGATTTTGTCCGAAGTTGATGATGTGAGGGATGGATCACCCCTAGACATGGATCTTGTTTGGGTGTTGCATTCCGGAGATGGATCTTCTCCGTGGATATGGATTGGCCTTTTCCTCAGTACTAAGTGACTACGGTCACCGGTGTCTATGCATATTCCGGGATGGATCTTCCCTGGGCCTGAGAGCCATATATAGTACTAAGTGGACTTTTGTGGGAGAGTTGTGAGCACTAAGTGCATTCCCACAATGTTGATATGTTGGCATGTAGAGCATATTGAGATATATCTGGCATATTATGTTGTTATTTTCTGATAAACTGTGAACATGTCTAAATTTGTACGCTGATTATTATAATTGTTGACGTTTAGTCCGTCACTACCTCTCAACCTATAGTTTGGGTTCATTACTTCTGAGTTGGTGTACTCACGTTACTCCTTGCACCTTGTGTGCAGATCCAGGTTCATCGGGACCTGGTAGCGGTTATTGATTTGCTGTCAGAGTTTCTTTTGGAGTCTTCGAGGTAGCAGCTGGCGATCGCAGTCTCGTCTTCTTCCTCTTTATCCTCCTGTCACATTTTTATTATCTCAGACTATGTTGTCTATCTTCTTCTTTTTTTTGTATTTGGACATCCTTATGTTGTAGTAGCTCATGACTCGGTGACACTAGAATCTGGGGTTGGTTTTTATTGTATTTAATGATGTTAAACTTCCGAATGGATTATTATTGACACGTTTGTCCCTGAATGCATCAATTTTCTGAAAACAAATCCTTATTTAAACCAAATGTGTGGCTTGCTTGATTCCACGACAGGCGCCATCACGACCGGGTGTTTTGGGGTCGTGACAGAGACGCACTTCCTAATCTGAGTCTTTTAGGAGACACACTTCCTAAATTGAGATTTCACCTCTAGGAGACACGTTTCCTAGTTTGGGTCGTTTGAGTTCATCCCTAGGAGACGCACTTCCTAGTTTGGGTCATTCAGGTTTTTGTTTTAGCAGACGCATTTTCTAGTCAAAATTTTCTTGGTTTTACTCACAGGAGACGCACATCCTAGTCGAGTTTTTTTAATTTACTCTCATCAATGCAAAGATGATAATGAGAATTGTTTCATGGCACGAGGTGAAACAAGAGAGGTAAGATCTTATAATTGTGAAAGATGTAATGATTTGTAGGATATTCTTGACCTTACTTTAATAGAGTCCGGAAAGTTGATGAATGAACTAAAGAGACTCAAAATGGAAAAGAAAGACCGGAAACTCAAGCTTGAAGTATGTGAAATTGAAAAGGAAGTACTTCAAGAAGAATTTCAGGAATTGCAAATGCAACTTAATGGCATGCGCAAATCCACTAGTCATAGTTCTATCAAGTCAAACCAGGTGACTTACAAGTGAACTAGAAAGGACCAGTTAGAACAGAGTCCACTAGTACTAACACAAGTGGAAGATCCAAGAATGGGTCAGCCCCTATGTGTCACTACTTTAATAAAAGTGGACATAAGTATTCGTTTTGTCGATTTCGTAAATCTAATATTTCATGGTGGATTTGGAAACCCAAAAACAACTCTGATCTTAGTAATATTGACCAACAAGGACCCAAGCAAGATCGGGTACTTAAAAGAAAGTGATAATTATATTTTGCAGGAAGAGCCGCAAAGGAAAATAGTACCTAGATAGTGCGTGGTCCAGTCACATTACATGTGACAAAAACCTGTTCAAGGAAGTTGCGAAGATAAATGGAGGAAGTGTTAAATTTGGTGATGACTCAAAAGGGAAGATAGTCGGCACTGGCACAGTTCCATTCAATAACAGTTGTGAAATTACTAAAGTTTATCTTGTAGATTGACTCAACTACAATCTTCTGAGTATAAGTCAGCTATGTGATTCAGGGTATGAAGTAAATTTCAAGAAAACAGGTTGTGTTATTGAAGATGAGACAAGTGAAATCATCCTCCCAGGAAAAAGGTATGGAAATGTTTATATTCTGGATGGCTTTGAAAATATATATGGTCACAATTGCTTAATATCCATATCTGATGATCCATGGTTATGGCATAAGAAACTTGGTCATGCAAGCATGCATCTTATAGAGAAACTATCCAAGCATGATTTAGTTATTTATCTCCCTAAACTCAATTTTCTAGAAATCATGTATGCAGATTGGTAAACAAACCAGGAACTCTTTCAAAATCAAAGGCATTGTGTCTACATCAAAGTCTTTACAATTGCTTCATATGGATTTGTTTGGACCCATTAGAACTGCTAGAGTATGAGGAAAATGATATGTTTTTGTTATTGTTGATGACTACTCACGTTTTACATGAGTAATTTTTCTATCTCACAAAGATGAAGCTTTAAAAAAATTTGCCAACTTATGTAAAAGAGTTGAAAGAGAAAAGTGGTATCTTATTACAACCATTCAACACGATCATAGAGGAGAATTTGAAAGCAGAGAATTCGAAGACTTCTGCAATGATCAAGGATACGCCCACAACTTCTCAGCCCCAAGATCACCCCAACGGAATGGAGTAATTGAGCGGAAAAATAGAACTCTGCAAGATATGGCAAGAACTATGATACTAGAATATTCCTTGCCAAACCACTTCTGGGCAGAAGCAGTAAGCACAGTTTGCCACATTCCTAACAGATGTCTCATAAGACCTATCTTGAAGAAAACTCCATATGAACTATGGAAAGGTAAACGACCAATATAAGTTATTTCCATCCATTTGGGAGCAAGTATTTCATCCATAACAATGGTAAGGACAATCTTGGAAAATTTGATCCAAGAAGTGATGAAGGTATTTTTTTAGGTTATTTCATAAACAGTAGATCTTTTAGAGTCTATAATAAACGCACTCTATCTGTAGAAGAATCGGTACATGTTATATTTGATGAAAACAACACTACAATCGAGAAAGGAATTATGCAGGTGATCAAAATCAAGAAACACCTCAGTCAAGCAAACCTCAAGAGTCGGCTGACAGGCTAGACGGTGTCACAGAGTCAACTAATGAGATTAGCAACAGCCAACTAGAATAGCATAAGGAGTCAACTACTTATACGAGCGTAACACATCCAAATGAATGCATAGAACCTCGAAGTTTCTTTTAAGGTTGGACTATTACGAGAGGGATACAATCAATTCAAGAAAAGGTAGGCAGCGAGAAGATCACCATAACCTCAATTAAGGGAGAACATTTACAAAAGGGATAACTACAACTTCAAATAGGGATAAGCAGTAAGGAAGAAGGCAACATGGCAATGGAAGCGATAACAGTCTAAATTTAGGCACATATGAATCAAATATCAATAAGAGTGAATCATGAAGCAATTAATTATAATTAAGCAAGTAAAGGTGAAACTAGTAATTAAGGAACGTAATTATACAAGTACAAGTACATATTCAATGAATACAAGAAGCTAGGAACCCTAAAAGGCCAATTTCCACAACATAAGTCCGAGCACGTACTGGTCACCTCATGTACACGGACTACAATCAACATAGAAGACTCAAATCTTAAGGGTTAGTTCCCCCGCACAAGGTTAGGCAAGATACTTACCTCAAAGAAGACAAATCGATAATCTAAAATGAACTTCTCGGGTGGAATGACCTCCGGGCGGCTCAAATCTAATCGAAATAACTTCAAAACACAAATAAAACTCATATGGAACTATTCTGGATCATAAAGTCTCAATTTTTATCAAAATCTAGAAATCGATCCCGAAAGTCGACCCCCGGGCCCGCACTTCGGAACCCGACAAATTTCATAAAACCCGAACACCCATTCCGGTACGAGTTCAAGCATACTAAAATTATCAAATTCCGATACCATTTCATCCCTCAAATCATGATTTTTCATTTTGAAAAATTCTTCAAAAACCAACATTTTTCTCAACTCAAAACAGAAATTAAATGATAAAATCACGGAATATATTAAATACTAGGTGAGTTGCTTGAAAACCCCAAAAAGAAGCTGCGAAAACTGAAGTCTAAAACTTAAAATATGGAGGAAATGGCAAACCCTCGTATATACACTCTCTGCCCAGGCGTGACCGCACATGCGACAAAATTAGCCACTTCTGCGCAACTGCAAGTGCGCATGACCAACCGCACTTGCGCTCCCTCTCGCTTCCGCGTCCAAGGATCCGCTTCGGCGGAGCTGCATATGCGTACCAATTCTCGGCATCTGCGGAGACTGCCAAGACCAGCACCTCTCGCACCTGCGTCTCCATCTTCGCACCGGCGACCATCGCACCTGCGTCCATGGTCCGCAGTTGCGATTACACCAGAACTCATCCTCAAAACCATGGAAACCATCTACAACTCGTCTGAAACACACCCGGGGCCCCATCCAAGCATACAACCAAGTTCCATACCCTAATACGGACCTGCTCGAGGTCTCAAATCACATCAAACATCGACGAAACTACAAATCGCACCATGAATCGAACTTATGAACTTCCAATTCTTCCAACTTCTAAAACTCGTGTCGAAACCTATCAAACCAACTCGGAATGACGTCAAATTTTGCAGACAAGTCCCAAATAACATAACGCAGCTATTCAAACTTACGAAATCGTATTCCGACCCTGCTATCACTAAAGTCAACTATTGGTCAAACCCTCTACTTTCCCAACTTCAACTTTCGCCGAAATGCTTCAAATCACCCTACGAACCTCCAAAATCAAATTCGGACACACGCTTAAGTCCAAAATCACTCTACGAAGCTAATTCAGATCAAATACCGCCGAGCGGGACTTAAATTCTCAAAATGACTGGCCGGGTCGTTATAAAATAATTGTATTGTTTGTATATCACTGTGTATAATACATCAAATAATGTATCTTTGTATATCTAAAATATGAAATTATAAATATAGTTGTTTAGAAATTTTTGTTGTCTCTATATTAATGTATATCACAATAAAAAGATTATATTATTTACATATCGCAATGTATAATACATCAAATAATGTGTATACTAAAATATATATCACAAATTTATTTTCCTTGTTTGTGTATATCAAAAATTCATTTTCCCTAATCTCAACTCCAAATCATTCGCAAATCTCAGTTTCAAATACACCTCGTGAAAATTATTTTTGTCCATCAAGAAAAAATGTTATACTGCGAGAACCTCAACATGTGTTGTTATTGATATTTGCACTTATTGTAATAGTTGATTCTAAATCTCCAATTTAAAGTTAGGATCATCTGAAGACGGAGATTCCAAGTACATAATCAATGATTTCAATTTGGATCCTCCCCTTTTTGTACTTGATTTGGGGCTGATGATTTATGTGGGGGAGGGGAGATGAACGGAGGTGACGTTGCAGCAACTCCGACATCGCCGTTAAGAGCGGAAATTTTCTCTCAGATATTTGGTGAATAGATCGGGTTTTTTAGGATATGGCTATATAATATCAATATTTTTGGGTTGTCTTTGCCAAATCTATTTTAACTCAAATAGCCGCCCACTTAATCTCTTAAACTTAAAATAGTCGGCGAATGTATAATATAAATATATTTTATATACAATATATGTATAATCTATGTATACCGGCTAGAAAATGTAAACATTAAATATGACCAGCTATTTTAGTAACAATCCCTTCTCTTTATGTGTAATCATATCATGCCATTTTTTCAATTAAGTTAGAACTAGAAACTTACATTTAAATACACGTGGGATGTGGGCTAAGCCCAATACAAAGGATTGAAAAATACAATGTAAAGCAAAATAAACCCAAAAGGCACAAATCTGCAATTAACCACTGAAAAATATTGAGCTTTATATAGAGGTGGGCTAGGAGGCTACAATGTGATAGTTAATTTGTTTTATTTGTGAAGCTCATTACTTGAATAGTCACTCAACTATCTGAAATTACCTTATAAAGTCATGTTTCTTTTTCTTTTTTTTCTTTTCTTTTTGTAATTGAAAAGTTATTTAATTATATTTATAGCACTTAGAAGATCACTAAACTATATTTCTCAATTTTTTGATGGTCAAATACCTACTTTATCCTCTAAATTATTAACCTTTATCTTTTTTATAAACCTTTAATGATTTTTTCCTCTTTTTAATCTATATTAAAAACTTACCTATTGAACAAATAAATAATATTTATAAAATTAAAATTAAAAAATTGTTTTCAAGCACATAATTTGTAACAACAAAAGCTAGCCGAATACATGGGCAAATATCCGGCACATATACGATTGAATTATTTGAAGAACACGCACAAATACAGATAATGTTACACCTGTTTTGAAGCATTAAACCGTCTATACGCATTTAACCTGCACATGGACCTTAGAAATCATGTTGAACTCAATGAATTTACTAGTAGCATGATTGACCAGCTTCTAAAATAAGTTTATTTTGATAATTATTATTTTTATGATTTTCTCCAAAGTACATTTGGTGAGAATTGTTTGTGTTTGGTTTATTAATTTGAAAAATACTTCTGAAAAGCAATTAGTTTTGGTCAAGCTTTTAGAAAGTGCTTCTAAAGTTATTTTTCTTAAAAGTGCTTTTCAGAAAAGTATTTTTGGGGATAAATTATTTTTTTTAACTTCTCCAAAATTGTTTCTTCTTCTACTCAAAAATACTCTTTTTTTCTTCAAAGCTTGGATAAACACTTCAACTTTTTTTTAAAAAAAATTACTTTTCTTGACAAAAAATAAGCGTTTTTGGTCTTGGAAAAGCTTGGCCAAACAACCTATAAGCTTAGTACCAGGGGCGCTCTAAGGTAAGGCAAGTAAAGCCATTGCCTTAGGCTCCCAAATATTTAGGGCTCCAAAAATAAGTATTGTATTAATATTATGATATATATAATTTATGTGATTATTATTAATAAAGATTTTAAATTTTAGTATTTTTTATTCGGTTGAGGTTGTACGGGTGAGTGAGTAAATAACGATAAAGGTTCTCCCATTAAACTAAATACTTCTAGTGTATTTACCTTCTCATCAATTTTAATTTTCTTCCTATATGTACACTCTTCTTTTATATGTTTCTCCGAATTAGCTATTTGTTTTTGTCATATTTAGTTGTTCTATACATCACAATGCAAGTTATATCGTCTCTCATCTTTTTAAATTAAGAAATCTTCGAGGGCAAGTGATACAAAGTCTGAAACTTGGTGTATAATGGACTCACTCCTCTATTCTTTTTCACTTAAATATCATACTTTCATCTTTGAAAAAATTTAAAATTATGAGGAGCACCCAATCCACGTAATATGCACTATGTTCTTACCACTAGGACAAAGTCATAACTGTTAGAACAAGGATTACATGTAACGATCCGGCCGGTCGTTTTGAAAGTTATATCCCCGATCTCTAATAACTAATTTTTCCACGTTTGTTTCTGCTATCGGGACTTGCCGGAGTTGTTGGTTATAAAATTCGGAGAGTTTTGGGACACTTAGTCCCTAGATGTGAATTGTAGCCTTAGAATTTGGACCGTAGTCGGAAATATGTGAAGACGGATCTGGAATGGGATTCAGTCGACTCTGTTAGCTCCGTTGAGTCATTTTGGGGTTAGGAGCACATCTGGAATGTGTTTTGGAGGTGTGTAGTAGATTTAGGCTTGAATTGGCGAAAGTTAGATTTTCGGCGATTTCGGCCGATAGGGAAAATTTTGATATCGAGCTCGGAATGGAATTTCGGGAGTGGATGTAGGTTCGTAGTGTCATTTATGACGTGTGTGTAAAATTTGAGGTCATTCGGACTAGGTTTGTTTGTAGAATTTGGGAAAATACTAAGTTATTAGGCTTGAATCCGTGTTTAATTCATGTTTTTGGTGTTATTCAATGTGGTTTGAAGGCTCGACTAAGTTCAAATGATGTTATAGGACTGGTTGGTAGGATTGGTTGAGGTCCCGGGGGGCCTCGGGTGTGTTTTGGATGCTTAACGGGAAGAAATTTGGACTTAGCCAAAATTTGGTGTTGCTGGTTCTGGTGTTTCGCACCTACGGAAGGGAGCCCGCAGGTGCTCTGGGGCTGATCGCAGATGAGAAGATGGGCATGGCTTGCTGGGCTCGCAGATGCGGCTGGGTGTCCGCAAAAGCGGAACCGCAGATGCGGCCCAGGGGTCGCAGATGCGGACCCAGCCCGTTTAAGTGATTTTCGCACCTACGTTGATTTTTCCGCAGGTGCGGACCCATGAGCCACAAATGCAAAAATCGTTGGGCGGAAATAGGGAGTTCGAGGGTTTGAAACACTAAAATTCGATTTGAAGCTCGGTGGGAGACGATTTCTCGAGGGATTTTGAAGGAAAATTATTGGGTAACGAATTCTAACTCTATTTTGACCATAATACAATAATCTATTGTTGTTTTCCTCATCTAATTAAAGAATTTGAGGGTAAAAGTTTAAAAATGGGGGAAAAGGTTCCCCAATTGAAAATTTGAGATTTGATTGAGATTTTGACGTCGGATTTAGTTGATTTTGTTCGAGTGAACTCGTGAGTGAACGAGTGTTCATAATTTGTAAATTTTACCCGATTTTGAGACGTGGTCCTGGGGAGACTTTTTTGGGTGATTTTCCTAATTTCGCGTTTTAGCTTCGAATTAATTAGTTAAATTAGTTACTTAAAGTTATATTTACATTAAGCAATTAATTTGAATAGATTCGGGCCATTTGGAGTCGGGTACTCGTGGCAAGAACGTGATCTCAAGTTGATTTGAGCGGTTAAGGTAAGTGGCTTATCTAACCTTGTGTTGGGGACTTTCCCTTAGGATATGTGATGTTAATTGATGTGTGAGTGCCGTGTACGTGAGGTGATGAGTACGTACACGGGCTGTTATTGAAAAAATCCCATTTTTCCTCCTTAAATCATAAATTATTTTTCTCTTATTAAATTGCATTCATACGTTAAATTGCTTAGCTTCGATTAGAGAAGCATGCTTACGTGTTTTAATTGCTTATATGACACTCTGTGCTCCATACTTAGTTAAATCCTTATTTTCCTTATCAGTGATTAGTATAAACTGTATAATTCGATGTCATACCTGTCATTTTATCTCGCGTTGCATATTTAAATTGGGACTACGGACGTATTCCGGGAGATTCCCATGTATTGCATATTTAAATTGGGACTACAGACGTATTCCGGGAGATCCCCCTGTATTGCATATTTACTTTGGGACTACGGACGTATTCCGGGAGATCCTCATGTACCGCATAATCATTCGAAACTACGGGACGGTATCCCGGGAGATTCCACATTGTGTTTTACCTTGTTCCGAGCCGATGTCTCCCTTGACTGTTAAGTTTTCGAGAATTTTTCTTTAATTGTTCACTGTAGAATTGACTTATCTCTTTTACTGTTTAATTTACTATATTTACTCCGGTAGGACCTTAACATGACCTCGTCACTACTTGACCGAGGTTAGGCTTGGCACTTACTGGGTACCATTGTGGTGTACTCATGCCCTTTCCTGCACATGTTTTCGTGTCCAAATCCAGGTACGAGCTATCAGCCTCAAGAATAGTACGTGTTGCTGATTCTAGGAGACTTTAAGGTAATTTTGCCATGTCCGCAGAATCCTCAGAGTCCCCATCTACTCCATCGTCTAGAGTCTATTTATGTATGTTCAGACTTTTGTTTAGAGCTACAGTAGTTTATAGAAGCTTGTGACTTAGTGACATTCCGGGTCATTGGGAGAATATTTTTGTATATGCCGAGTGGAACCGTTTTTTTATTTAGATTATGCCTTATTTCCTTATTTATTGTGTTTTCTTTAAGTTTTATGTAATATTAGGTTTACCTAGTCGTAAAGACTAGGTGTCGTCACGGCACCTTTTGGAGGGGCAATTTGGGTCGTGACAAGTTGGTTTCAGATCTCTAGGTTCATAGGAGTCACGAGTCACAAGCTGATTTATTAGAGTCTCGCGGATCGGTATGGATACGTCTGTATCTATATCGGGAGGCTATGTAAGTGTTAAGAACAATCATATTCCTTTGATTTCCTTGTCGTGCGAGTTATTGACATCAAAATTCTAAAACTCTATTCTATTCTTTCTCATAGATGGTGAGGACCCGTCCTGGGAGGACAGACGACCAGGCACCCAAGCCCCCTGTCAGAGCTGCCAGAGGTAGGGGTCGGGGTAGAGGACGAGCACGTAGTGCAGCCCGAGCACCTATGAGAGCTGCGAAAGAGGATCCCACAGCAGCTCCAGCTGGAGGGCCGGCACCGGAGATTCCTATTGCTACTCCAGCCCTCCAGGAGACTTTGGCTCAGTTTATGAGCATGTTAAGCACTCTGACTCAGGCTGGGATACTTGCGATAGCCCCAGCCACATCTTAGGTTGGGGGAGGGGCACAGACTCCCGCAGCCCGCACTCTTGAGCAGAGGGTCCAGGTTGGTCATGCCCAGAGTACATTCCTATACCCCAAGTGGTTCTAGTTCAGCATAAGGCCAGAATAGCTACTTCTAAGGCGGAGCAGCTCAGACTTAAGAGGTACAAGAAGTACCACCCACTTACTTTCAGCGGACTAGCTTCAGATGACGCTCTGGGTTTTTTTGAGGAGTGTCATCGTATTCTCCGCACTATGGGCATTGTGGAGACGAGTTGGGTTTCTTTTGCCGCTTTCCAGCTGAGGGGAGCGACATATTAGTGGTGGCGTGCCTATGAACTGAGTAGTTCGGATGAGGCAGCTTCACTCACTTGGACTCATTTTTAAGAGATGTTTCTGCGAGATTATGTCCCTCGGAGCCTCGGGTATGCTTGGCGTGCAGAGTTTGAGCAGCTGCGCCAGGGTGCTATGAATGTGTCGGAGTATGCAGTCCATTTCAGTGAGTTAGCTCGTCATGCACCGACTTTGGTTGCCACAGTCAGAGAGAGGGTTCGTCTCTTCATTGAGGGACTCCACCCCAGTATTCGGACCAGTATGGACAGAGAGTTGGAGATGGATATCACTTATCAGCAGGCATTGAGTATTGACAGGAGGGTAGAGGGCATGTTTTCTCGGGACAGAGAGGAGAGATAGGCCAAGAGGTTTCGAGTGACTGGTCATTATTCGGGAGCTTGTGCACCAACAGCACGCTATGGTATGGGTTTTGTGAGTCGCCCTGTTCATTCAGCTCTTTCTGCAGCCAGCAGTATTCTAGCTCCTCCTAGACCTTAGGAGCCCTATTATGCACCACAAGTATCTTGTGTGCCTCCTGCTCGAGGTGTTATTACCGGCCAGTCCAGCAAGCAAGTTTTGAGTCATGCTCAGCCGCAGCGTCCTCCGAGGGGTTATTTTGAGTGTGGTGACACTCGTCACATGGTTAGAGATTGACCCACAGTCAGGACGGGTGCACCTCCACAGACTTATAGCCTCCACGTGCTCCACCAGGTCATCCGGCTATTCTTCCAGCCCCAGCTGCCACTCCACCTCCTCAGCCAACTTGAGGTGGAGGTCGGGGAGGTCGAGATCGCCCTAGAGGGGGAGGCCAGGCCATGTACTATGCCCTTCCATCCCGTTTAGAGGTCGTCGCTTCAGATTCAGTTATCACTAGGGGAGGCCGTTCGGTCGGTTTGGTTCGGTTTGAAGAAATTCGATTCAGTTATTCGGTTTTCGGTTTTGTAAAAGTAGTAACCGAAATCGAACTGAAACAAGTTCGGTTCAGTTCAGTTTTTCTAATTTCGGTTCGATTATTTCGGTTCGGTTTTCGGTTTGGACATTATCATATTGGGCTCCTTCTATACAATAATAGGACCGGCGAATTTGTTGTTTTTTCCCAAAACTTCAAAATTGTTGGAAATATTGTGTTTATAAAGAAAATAAACTAAACTTTGCATACTATTATGGACCATAAAATTCAAACATAGTGTAAATTACAACTCTGTGTGAAATCCTCCCGGTATCTATCATATATGCTATGGAAGTTTTAATGGAGTGAAAGTCTTTAAGATTGGGTGGAGTCTTTGATAAATTAGACCTACTAGTATTAATTTATTACCGATGGGCTTAGCCTATATATAACTTAAAGAACCTATATGTTAATAATTCGGTTTTTCGGTTAACCGAACTAAATAACTTAATAACCGAAATTCGAACCAAAAAACTGAAATTTTAAAATATTAAACCGAAACCGACGGAACAAATTGAATAACCGAAACCGAAATAAAAATTTTTTTGGTTCGATCGGTTTCTTCGGTTCCGACCGAAATATGCCCACCTTTAGTTATCACAAGTATCGTCCTTGTCTGTCAAGGGATACATCAGTATTATTTGACACAGGCTCTACGTATTCATATGTATCTTCCTATTTTACTCCACATTTGGGGATATATCAGGATTCTTTGAGTTCCCATGTTTATGTATCTACTCCTGTGGGAGATTCTCTAGTTGTGTACCGCGTATATCGGTCGTGTTTGATTACTTTTAGTGGTTTTGAGACCAGAGCTGATTTGTTATTACTCAGTATGGTAGATTTTGATGTTATCTTGGACATGGACTGGTTGTCGCCCCATTATGCTATTCTTGATTGTCACGCTAAGACCGTGACGCTGGATATGCCAGGCTTGCCGAGATTAGAGTGGAGAGGTACCTTAGAGTATACTCCCCGCATGGTTATTTCATTTCTTAAGGCTCAGCGGATGGTTGAGAAGGGGTGTGATGCGTATTTGGCATATGTGAGAGATGTTAGAGTTGATACCCCTACAGTTGAGTCAGTCCCAATAGTGAGGGACTTCCCTGATGTATTTCCAGCTGATCTTCCGGGTATGCCGCCCGATAGAGACATTGATTTCGGCATTGATTTGTTGCCGGACACTCAGCCCATTTCTATTCCTCCTTACCGTATGGCTCCTCCTGAGTTGAAGGAGTTGAAGGAGCAGTTGTAGGAATTGCTTGATAAGGGTTTCATTAGGCCCAGTGTATCACCATGGGGTGCTCCGGTTTTATTTGTCAAGAAAAAGGATGGTTCTAAGCGTATGTGTATTGATTATCGGCAGTTGAACAAGGTTACAGTGAAGAGCATGTATCCTTTCCCTCGCATCGATGATTTATTTGATCAGTTACAGGGTGCCAGGGTATTTTCCAATATTGACTTGGTTCTAGCTATCATCAGTTGAAGATTCGGGAGTCGGACATCCCGAAGACTGCCTTCAGAACCAGATATGGTTACTATGAGTTTCTTGTCATGTCATTTGGGCTAACCAACGCCCTAGTAGCCTTTATGCATTTGATGCACACTGTGTTTCGTTCTTATCTTGATTACTTCATCATTGTGTTTATTGAAGACATACTGGTATATTACCGGTCTCGGGACGATCATGAGCGGCACTTGAGGACCGTGCTTCAGACTTTGAGGGAGAAGAAGTTGCATGCAAAATTTTCTAAGTGTGAGTTCTGGCTTGATTCAGTGGCCTTCTTGGGCCACGTAGTGTCTTGTGATGGGATCAAGGTGGATCCGAAGAAGGTAGAGGCGGTGCAGAGTTGGCCTAAACCGTCATTAGCTACGGAGATCCGGAGTTCTTGGTTTGGCAGGGTACTATCATCGCTTTGTAGAGGGATTTTCATCTATTGCAGCACCTATGACCAGACTGACCCAAAAGGGTGCTCCGTTCAGGTGGAGTGAGGAGTATGAGGAGAGCTTTCAGAATCTCAAGACAGCTTTGACCACAGCCCCAGTGTTAGTATTACCTACAGGTTCGGGTCCTACACTGTCTATTGTGATGCCTCGAGGATTGACCTTGGAGCGATATTGATGCAGGAAGGTAGGGTGATTGCCTACGCGTCCAGATAGTTGAAGGTGCATGAGAAGAATTATCCGGTTCATGACCTCGAGTTAGCAGCTAATGTTCATGCCCTAAAGATCTGGCGTCATTATTTGTACGGTGTTCCATACGAGATTTACACTGATCACCGGAGTTTGCAGCACTTGTTCAGGCAGAAGAACCTTAATCTACGTCAGCGGAGGTGGTTGGAGCTACTGAAAGACTATGATATCACTATATTATACCACCCAGGGAAGGCCAGTGTAGTGGCCGACGCCTTAAGTCGCCGAGCGGAAAGTTTGGGGAGTTTGGCATAACTTCCGGCAGCTGAGAGGCCCTTAGCCTTAGATGTTCAGACCTTAGCCAGTCAGTTCGTGAGATTGGATATTTCACAGACTAGTCGGGTATTAGCTTGTGTGGTTACTCGGTCTTCTCTTTATGACTGTATCAGAGAGCGTCAGTATGATGACCCTCACCTTCTAGTTCTTCAAGACAGGGTCCGGCGAGGTGATGCCAGGGATGTGACTATAGATGATGACGCCGTGATGAGGATGCAGGGTCGGATCTGTGTGCCCAATGTGGATGGGCTTTGGGAGTTGATTCTTGAGGAGGTCCATAGCTCGCGGTACTGCATTCATCCGAGTGCCGCGAAGATGTACCAGGACCTGAGACAACACTATTGGTGGAGAAGGATGAAAAAGGATATAGTTGGATTTGTGTCCAAGTGTCTGAACTGTCAGCAAGTTAAATATGAACATTAGAGACCGGGAGGGTTACTTCATAAGTTAGAGATCCCAGAGTGGAAGTCGGAACGGATCACCATGGACTTTGTGGTTGGACTTCCTCGGACTTTGAGAAAGTTCGATGCTATTTGGGCGATCATGGATCGGCTGACCAAGTCAACCCATATTCTGGTGTTGATTACATAGAGAGATTGGCTGAGATTTATATCAGGGAGATTGTCCGCCTTCACGGTATTCCAGTATCCGTCATTTCAGACAGAGGTACACAGTTTACATCACGGTTCTGGATGGCCGTACAGCAGGAGTTGGGCACTAGGGAGGAGCTGAGCACAACCTTTCACCCTCAAACAGACAGGCAGTCCGAGCGCACGATTCATATTCTTGAGGATATGCTTTGTGCATGTGTGATGGAGTTCGGAGGGTCATGGGACCAATACTTGCCACTTGCAGAGTTTGCTTACAACAACAGTTACCAGTCCAACATTCAGATGGCACTGTATGAGGCTTTGTACGGTAGGCAGTGCCGGTCCCCAGTGGGATGGTTTGAGCCGAGCGAGGCCGATTGTTGGGTACAGATTTAGTCCATGATGCCCTGGACAAGGTGAAGGTGATTCAGGAGAGAATTCGCACAGCCCAGTCCCGACAGAAGAGTTATGCGGACCGAAAGGTTCGTGATTTGGCATTTATGGTTGGTGAGTGGGTCTTGCTTTGGGTATCGCCTATGAAGGGTGTCATGAGGTTCGGGAAGAAGAGAAAGCTGAGTCTGAGGTTCATTGGTCCTTTTGAGATATTGCGGCGTGTTGGGGAGGTTGCTTATGAGCTTGCCTTGCCTCCCAGCCTAGCAGGAGTTCATCTGGTATTCCACGTTTCTATGCTCCATAAGTATCACGGTGATCCGGCTCATGTATTGGATTTCAGCTCAGTCCAGTTGGACAAGGATCTATCTTATGTTGAGGAGCCAGTAGCCATTTTGGATAGGCAGGTCAGAAAGATCAAGTCAAAGAATATTGCTTCAGTAAAGGTCCAGTGGAGGGGTCAGCTGGTCGAGGAGGCGACTTTGGAGACAGCGCAGGATATGCGCAGCTAGTACCCTCATCTTTTCACAACTTCATATATGTCTTTATACTCGTTCGAGGGCAGATGATGCAAAGTTTGAAACTTGGTATATAATGGACTCACTCCTCTATTCTTTTTTCACTTAAATATCATACTTTCATCTTTGAAAAAATTTAAAATTATGAGGAGCACCCAATTCACGTAATATGCACTACACTCTTACCACTAGGCCAAAGTCATAACTGTTAGAACAAGGATTACATCTAACGAACCGACCGGTCGTTTTGAGAGTTAGAGCCCCGATCCCCTAATAACTATTTTCCCCACATTTGTTTCTGCTATCGGGACTTGCCGGAGAGGTTGGTTATGGAATTCGAAGAGTTTTGGGAAACTTAGTCCCTAAATATGAATTGTAGCCATAATTTGGACTGTAGTGGGAACTGTGTGAAGGCGGATCCGGAATGGGATTTCGTCGAATTCGTTAACTCCATTGAGTGATTTTGGGGTTAGGAGCGCGTCCGGAATGGGATTTGGACGTGTGTAGTAGATTTAGGCTTGAATTGGCGAAGTTAGATTTTCAGCGATTTCAGCCGATAGGGAAAATTTTGATATCGAGATCGTAAGGGAATTCTGGTAGTGTCTGTAGGTTCGTAGTGTCATTTGTGACTTGTATGTCAAATTTGAGGTCATTCGGACTAGGTTTGACGTGTTTCGGCGTCGTTTGTAGAATTTGGAAAAATTGTTAAGTTCTTAGGCTTGAATCCGTATTTAATTCATGTTTTTGGTGTTATTCAATGTGGTTTGAAGGCTCGACTAAGTTTGAATGATGCTATAGTACTGGTTGGTAGGTTAGGTTGAGGTCCCGGGTGGCCTCGGGTGTGTTTCGGATGCTTAACGGGAAGAAATATGGACTTAGGCAAAATCTAGTATTGTTGGTTCTGGTGTTTCGCACCAACGGAGGGGAGCCCGTAGGTGCGGACACGCGGGTGCGCCGGGGTGATCGCAGATGCGAAGATGGGCATGGCTTGCTGGGCTCGCAGATGTGACTAGGTGTCCGCAGAAGCGGAACCGTAGATGCGGCCCAAGAGTCGCAGATGCGGACCCAGACCGTTTATGTGATTTCCGCACCTGCGTTGATTTTTCTGCAGGTGCGGCCCCATGAGCCGCAGATGCGGAAATCGCTGGGCAGAAATATGGAGTTCGAGGGTTTGAAATTTCATAACACGAAAATTCGATTTGGAGCTCGGTGGGAGACGATTTGTCGAGGGATTTTGAAGGAGAATCATTGGGTAACAAATTCTAACTCTATTTTGACCATAATACAATAATATATTGTTGTTTTCCTCATCCAATTAAGGAATTTGAGGGTAAAAGTTTGGAAATGGGGGAAAAGGTTCCCCAATTGAAAATCTGAGATTTGATTGAGATTTTGACGTCAGATTTAGATGATTTTTGTTCGAGTGAACGGGTGTTTATAATTTCTAAATTTTACCTGATCCCGATACGTGGGCCTGAGGAGACTTTTTGGGGCGATTTTCCTAATTTTGCGTTTTAGCTTCGAATTAATTAGTTAAATTAATTACTTAAAGTTATATTTACATTATGCAATTAATTTGAATAGATTCGGGTCATTTGGAGTTGGGTACTCGTGGCAAGAACGTGATCTCAAGTTGATTTGAGCGGTTGAGGTAAGTGTCTTGCTTAACCTTGTGTTGGGGACTTTTTCTTAGGTAATTTGATGTTAATTGATGTGTGAGTGTCGTGTACGTGAGGTGATGAGTACGTACACAGACTGTTATTTCAAAAATCCCGTTTTTTCCTCCTTAAATCATAAATTACTTTTCTCGTATTAAATTGCACTCTTATGTTAAATTGGGAGAATATTTTTGTATATGCCGAGCGGCAAAGTTTTGTTATTTAGATTATGCCTTATTTCCTTATATATTGTATTTTCTTTAAGTTTTCCGTAATATTAGGCTTACCTAGTCGTAAAAATTAGGTGCCGTCACGATACCTTTCGGAGGGACAATTTGGGTTGTGACATTACAACAATATTAGAAAGCAAAAATAAACTTGCTCGGCTTAGAGGCACGTAGAAAAAAAAATATTTCTTGAAGATAGTTGGAGTCTCTTCCACGAGAAAATGGAAGAATAAATGACAAATCTATCTCTGGGATTCAAGTAAGCCATACAACAAGTAGCAGTGTGCTCTTCTATTCTTGAATATATGATTTCACCGTTTGATCAATGTCTCTTATAATATTTTAAGGAAAAAGTAATTTTTTGAACTGCTTATATTTTCCAAAAATCAGGCCTATTTATAGGCTAAAAACTCTTTTAAGACAAGTTTATCATTTAATAAGATCATGAATATATTCATGAATTTGGGAGATCAAAAGTATTTGCTAAAGTCAAAACATATGTAGTATATCAAGAATGAATTCACATTCATTCACTTTGAAAAATAAGAGTCTTTTGTACATACATTAATTAATTAAATAAATTGTCTCAAATTTATTGAAATACTTATTCCAACAATCCCCCTCTTTTTCAAGAAATTTTAAAAAAATTGAGATAATATAGTAACATGCATCAATGATGGTGTCTTTTGGACATAAACCATTAGCTAGTGAAGGCGTTCTAAATCATTGACTACTTGGAGAACGAATCTTGAACTAAGTAGTTCGTTGAATGAAGTAGAAAATACCTTACGCACATTTTCTATTTTTCGGTGAAAATCGATATCCTTTGACACCTTACGGCCATGTATCCGGAATCCTTTTATCTTAGTGATTTAAGATTTTCCTGTCAAAAATCTTATTGAAGCGGCCTCCACTTCGCACTTAGAGCGGTGAATTCATCAAGAGTTACTTTGCATACTCCGACCAAATAGTCTACGAATTCATTAAGAGAAATTAATCTCAATCTCCTTCACAAAAAAGTATCGGTAAATCTATCAAGAGTGTTCCTACACACCTCAACCGAAATCAATCTTATAGATTTATTAAGAGAATAAAATTTCATCCTCCTCTACAGTAGGAATATGCACATCTATCACAAATTTTCTGCAAATGAAAATTTTATTAATATGCTAAATTACTGTAATATTACTTGTTTGTCCCTTTGAACCTAAGATGATATCACTAGGTAGGGTTTCTATAAATTACAATCAATTTATAACAGGATTTATTCTTATCCCTTTACAAGTCTCTACCACTAACTCTTTGCCTAATCTTTTAGACAAAGGATTTGCTAAACTAAACCTGGATTTCACATATTGAAGGGATATTACGCCATCCTCCAATAATCTTCTCACATAATTGTGTTTAAGATGAACTTGTCTTGATTGCCATTATAACAATCACTTGAAGCCTGAAATATAGCAGCTTTATTATCATAATAGATAGTCAAAGGTGGCATTGGCTTACTCCGTAGAGGAATATCTACCAGAATACTTCTAAGTCAATCCAACTTCTTCTACAGCAGAAGACATAACTATAAATTCTGATTTCATTGTTGAGTGAGTAATACATGTTTGCTTCTTTGATTTTCAAGAGATTGCTCCTCCAGCCAAAGTGATAATCCAAGCAGTAATAGACTTTGAGTCATTCGGATCAGAATTCCAAGTAGCATCTCTATAGCCTTCAAGAACTGCTGAAAATGTAGAATAACGGCCAATAGTAATTGTACCCTTTAAGTACCTTAAAACACGAATTAAGGCATTTCAATGCTCAACTCCGGAGTTAATAGTGAACTTGCTCAAGGTTCCTACTGCATAACCAATATCTGGCCTAGTGCATTCATGGCATACATTAGACTCCCAATAATATGAGAATAAGTCATTGATCAACACTATTACTAGAGTTCCGCACTAGTTTGATGCTAGGATCAAATGGAATAGGAGCAGACTTATCGTCAAAATGATCAAATCTCTTTAGAACTTTTTCAATATAACTTTAATGAGTAAGAGTCAATCCATTAGCTGATCTTAAAATTTTAATGCCCAAAATCACATAAACTTCTCCAAGATCTTTCATCTCAAATTGAGAAGCAAAAAATGATTTAGTTTCCTTGACCCTTTCAATATCAGTTTTAAATATCAACATGCCATCTACATATAAACAAATTAGAACACCAAAGTTTCCTTGAAATTTACGAAATATGCAAATATCACCATCATTAATTAAATAGCAATTAGAAATCATAAGTTTTTGAAATTTCTCATGCCATTGCTTTGGAGCTTGTTTTAATCCATAAAGAGATTTTAAGAAGCTTGCAAAATTTATGTTCTTGACCAGGAATGACAAATTCTTTTGGTTGTTTCATGTAAACTTCTTCATCTAGATCTCCATTCAGAAATGCAGTCTTCACATCCATTTGATGAATTATTAATCCATGAATTGCTGCTAAAACAACTAAAAGCCGAATGGATGTGATCCGAGCTACTGGTGCAAAAGTATCAATACAATCAATATCTTTCATTTGAGTAAATCCTTTTGCCACCAAACGCGCTTTGTACTTATCTAAAGTACCATCAGATTTCATTTTCTTCCTTAAACCCCATTTGCATCCAATAGGCTTACATCCAGGAGGAAGATCTCATAAAATTCATGTGTTATTTGACAGGATAGAATGCATTTCATCTTCAATAGCTTCACGCCAAAAAGTGGCATTATGTGAAGATATTGCTTCAACATAACTTTCAGGATCTTTTTCTATCAAATAGACTTGAAAATCAGGTCCAAAATCTCTTGGTTTGATTGATCTAGAACTACGTCTTGGTTGACTTTCTTCCAATGATTCAACTACTTTTCTTTTTAGAGTAGGTGTAGAAGAACATGTATCTTGTTTTGGAGATCCTTCTTTCTTAGGAAAAAATATGCTCAAAGTTAGCATGTACAGATTCAACAATTGTGTGTGGACGTGGAGTTTCAAGATTTAAGATTCTATAAGCCTTAGTGGTTAGAGAATAACAAATAAACATACAATCAGTTCCTCTATAGTCAACCTTAGTCATATGTTGATCTAGTAATTTAACTTGAGCCAAACAATCCCACACTTTAAAATAATTAATATTTGGCTTTTGATTCTTCCAAAGTTCATACGGTGATGTATCAAACTTCTTAGAAGGAATTCGGTTTAAAATATGACAGGCTGGAAATAAAGCTCCGGTCCATAAATTTTCAGGCACACCAGTTCCATAAAGCATAGAATTAACTATTCTATGAAAGTCCTATTTATTTTTTCAGTTATACCATTTTGTTGTGGTGTATAGGACATAGTCAATTGTTCCTCAATATCTTCTCTTTCATAAAATTCAATTAAATCAGAACTCAAGTACTCGCCACCTCTATCAGATCTAATTGATTTAATTTTCAAACTCAATTTATTCTCAACTTTTGCTTTATATGGTTTGAAACTCTCAAAGGCCTCATCTTTTGTTCTTAATGGAAAGATATGTATATCTTGAATAATCATCCGTACCAGTTTCTACTGGGGGTTATTACTCATTTTTGTACTTACTTTTTTATTTTTCAATAATTTTTTCAATTAACAAAACGATCAATAAAAAGAGTATAACTTTCACATGTGTACGTGTTAAAGTTATCATTAAGTAAATAATTTAACAACACTATCATAAATGTTTACCAACATGCTCACACAATTCAAACTAGTATATCACTAGTGGTTTCCCTTGAAGAAGACAGAGTAATGCAAAAATATTCTCTACTAATAATTCATCACATGGCTTTCCTCTTAGGTTTGAGTTTTATTTTGTCATCTCAAATGTGCATGTAAAGAGATAGCATATGCATGTGCTAACACAACTCACACTCCACATCCAGTAGGAGTAGTAGGGTCTCTCTGCTGAATCAAATGTCTAAAATTAAAGCAAAAAGGATTACTATGATTGACTTAGCATGAAGGGAAGGGAATCTACACAACCCCTTTCAATTGTAGTCTGGCTTTTATGATGACTTTTTTAGAGTTTTGAGGGTACAGAAAAGGTCCCATTTCAATTTATGGCCTTCTCATCTTTCTTTCTTTCTTGGATAAGCCAAATCAATATGAACTCTACTCTAATCAAATCCACCAATGTTATAAAAGTGTCTCAACAAGTTTTTGTTCTTTCTGATCCACAAAAATAATTGGTGCTAAAATGTAGTTTTTCTTTAAAGTTCATAACTTCCTTAGAAATATTTTCTCTAACATCAAGTAGTGTTATACGATGGCGGATTCCTCTAACCTTAACCAAAGCACTTGATTTCGAGTTCTGAGAATGAAAAAACTCTTAGTGAAGAACGCTTTGTTGGTTTATCCCCATTGGTAAGTTAGTGTTTGGACGTAGATTTTGCTGGAATTTGAAAGAAAAAAGTTTTAGAAGTTGTGATTGAAAATAGTTCTTGGAAGCAAATATTGTGTTGACATGCATATTAGTTGAAAAAAGTTGAAGTTTTGGGAATGACATTACTGCAGATTTATGTTAGTCGGGCCTAATGAACTTTAGAAAATCAGAAAAAAGCAAAAAGGAAGTCTTTTCATTTATTTTGTGCTAATTGTCCGAACGTACTGAAGTTTGAATTGAGACATAAACCAAAGTTCCACTAAAATTCACAAACGAGGTCGAAGATTTACGCCCTTCGGTCCATTTTTTTTGGCTTTGTTCACATAGAATAAGAAATTTATCTTTTAACATTAATTGGGAATAAAATTGACCATATTAACCTTTACTATCTCTTCACAGAAACACTCTTAACACATACTCCAATATTTAATCCAAGAGCAATGTAGGGAAAAAATAATTAATTCATTCTTGAAATATATAAAATTACTTATTTTAGATTTAAAAAAAAGATCAAAAAACACTTATTGTAGACCGGAGGGAGTAAAAGATTACATAATTGAGATGGCAAACATGTTTATACAAAACTCCTGCACAACAACTTGAAGTTGTTCCTTCTTCTTTCTTTTATATAATTGCTTAAGAAAAAAATAACAATTTCTAGCTCCTTCAAGACATTTATTTTTTAAAGTTGGTCAATTCAATTATCCATGAATAATTATGTATTACTTAATAAGTAGGGAATCTCAATATTTTGTAGGAAGCGAAGTAGTAATATGATTATTAATATGATCAGAGTAACCTCGATCGAGCCTTGATGGGTTCATGATTGTGATTTGAGAATAAAAGTGTTGCTAGTATTATATGGTCCAGCAATCTGAAATTGAAATGAGTGTAGGCCACATCACTGTTTTAGGTCGCTTTTGTGTTTGTGGGGTATAATTTGGTACTCCATTTCATTAGATAGTTTTAAATTATCACGCATGTGGGTCCTCTCTTGTTTATGCTTAGAAGCAACCTCGTCCATCATCTTCAATAGTGATTGGATAACTTACTTATTTTTAGAAATTAAGGAAGTGATGGAAAAAGAAATATAATAAATGGAGGAAAAAGATTTGATGGGTCTTAGAGCCCCTTTGGACATAAATTTCTTGTTTTTTTTCCGAAATCAATGGTTGTTCATAAAATTTTCAATTTTCACTTGAAGATCCATTTTGAAAATTTTCGAAAATTTGAAAAATTCCAAAAAAATGTTTTTCAAAATTTTCACTCACAAACTCAAAAACAACTCAAACTGAAATTTATGTCCAAACACAACTCTAAATTTCAAATAGTATTTTTACTTGAAATTTTTTTCCACCATTTTTGGAGTTTTATAATTCTTATGTCCAAACGCCTACTTAAAAAGAAACTTTAATTCCCTCTTTTTCTTTTAAGGAGAGAAATCGGATATTATTCTAACTTTTTTTCTCTTAACTAATATCCTCTTTGGTCAAACTTTTTGTTTGGCCAAAATTAATTTTTGGCCAAGGTTTTAGAAAGCAAAAAGTGCTTTGAGTTGAAGCATAAGTAATTTTGGGGACGCAGAAAAAAATAGTTTCTCCCCAAAAATACTTTTTTGAAAAACACTTTGAGAAAAATACGCTTAGAAACACTTTTTAAAATCTCGGTCAAACACTAAATTGTTGCTTAAACACACTCTCAAATTAATTAGTCAAACACAAAATGCTTCTCATCAAAAATACTTTTTTTAAAAACACTTCTCAAAATAAACCGATTTTTCCAGTTTTGAATTCTGAGTTCTGAATTATTATTTTTTTTGATGGGGAGTCGCCTTCCCTTTTAATTAGCTACACGATATATTAAAGGATGAAAGGTGCTTTTTCAATTTATTTTTTTTGAGTTACGTGAGCCCTATTTTTCTGAGTTTATTTCCTCTACCATCGAATAAGTACTCGAGAGACGGGGGCGGATTTATGGGCGGAAAAATTACACTATATATGTAAGGCAAAATTTATTTTTTTATCTCTATATATTTAGTTTTGAATCTCCTTGAGGGTCCATTTGATCATAGATTTTGGCAAATAAATTTGGATTTTATTTGGCAAACACATATTTGGCCATAGATTTTGCCTATATTTTGGCAAAATCCCAAATCCCAATGGTTTTGGGCCAAATCTCTAATACACGTGTTTTTCCAAAATAAATTTGGAAAATATGTTTTGAAAACGTATGTCCAAACACATTTTCATCTTCAAATCAAACTTCATCCAAAATAGATTTTTCAAAACAAATTTGAGAATCTATGGCCAAACGCTAGCTAAAAGTGCAGCTTAGTGGTCAAGGGGTTCAAAAACTTTGTAAGGTCATAGGTTCAATACTCACTGACTATACTTTTTTAAATTTTTTTTCTTTTTGAACACTTTCGCAGTGATCCTGCCTCCGCCACTGCCGAGAGATTGTCGAGCTCTTATATTGCTATTGGATTAGTTGACTATTGACGTGCACGCACTACATTTGATTTTATATTTGCACTATGCTATTGAATTTATTTAACTAACCTACCTAATTTTTCTTTAAAAAAATCCTATATTGTTCAGCTCTTAAAATTAATTAATAGCAATAATACTTTTGATCCTTAAACCAGACGAAGACGTGTCTGGCCAGGGGCTAAAAACAAATTATACTTTATCTAGACTAATATAACAACCCCATTAAATAAATAATAAGAAGTTGTGGACCAAATATATAATATTATACTTTAGAAGGTTCCTTAATTTCTAAGTGAATAACTGAAAGAGACTTCCACTAAGATCTCTACTATTCTCAAAATTACTTAGCTGAATAACTACCTGGTTTATTTAAATACGTAATGTATTCAGATAAATGTCGATCAATTACCTAATCCAGTTGTTAATTATATTTATTTGGCCCCATAATTAGTTGTGGTTGATAAATGGATAATCCAATACACGAATGGAGACAGGAGAGAATGACGACGTCTAATTTCAGTTCATTGGCCATTGAATTGAGTCTATTAGACGTAATATTAAAGGATAATGCATATCCAAAATAGTTCAATGACTTCTTCCAATAATTCATCTTTATATTTTTTCCACTTAAATCATTCAATTTTGGAATTATAAGGTAGCAGGATGGAAGATTGGCATAGACTTTTGATTTATTTCCCTTTTATATACTTCCTCCGTTCACATTTACCTGTGCATTATACTAAAAATACATTTTTAATTTTATTTGTCCACTATACTATATTAAGAAAAAAATAGTTTTATTATTGTTTTACCTTTAACTACTCATTTCCCAAGACTTTTGAAAATGCTATTATTATTATTGGATTAAATTGTAAAATATTATTTCATTTTTTTTAAAGGGAATGCAAAATCAAAAGTGGACAACTAAAAATGAACAGGAGAGTATATGGATATAATATGGATTGCGTTTTTGTTCGACACAACAGTTAAGGAAAATGTACGTTGAGAATACTTTTCTCAATTTTCATGTTTTAAGACAAAAGATTTGTTATAATTTGATTGAACGATATATAAGGAAGTAGCTTTTCATTTTTAATGTTATGCTTTTAAGGCTTTAGGTCATGTATTTATTCTTGATACCACTAACACTTTCCCCACTTTAATCAGCCTGAATTACTCTTTATTAATTGCCTAAAGTTGTTAATAACTGTGAATTAATTGATGTTGCGTGAAAAAGGAAGGGGAGGAAAAGGGGAAAAAAAGAAAAAAAGATACGAATATTTTCTTTAGCATCACCACTAAGTCGTTAACTTATTGGCACTCAAAAGTTTTAAGAATATTTATCTTTCCTAATGACTAATTTAATAGAGTGGTAACCCTCTAACAATAATAATATGATCTTTCTTAAGGGAAAGTTTATTTGGATGAGAAACATTAAAATTTGAAAGGTAACTGGGGGTAAAAATATTAGGTAATTTTTTATTTTATTTAAATTTTGCTGGAAAAAATTGGTAAATTTAGTAGAAAGTAGCATATACTCTTAAAGAATGATGTGAAAAACATTAAAATACGGAGACGGTTTTAAAAAAAAAAAATTATATAAAAGAATAAGAATAATCCTTCTTTATTCTCCTCTTAGGAAAGAAGGTTAACTTAAGTCCATTTTAAAGAAAAGTATTTTAGAATGTTGTTATCCTAAACTAAAAGCAAAAAGCTTTAGGGGCCGATTAGTTAAATATTAGGTGATAAATATACTGTTTAATATGATAGAGATATATCTGATAGCGATGTTAGAAACAAAATAACAATAAAGGCATGTTTTGTCTAATATATTTATTTACTTATCTAGCGAACATGAATAAAATAACCAATACGAAAAATGAAAAAGGTACATATTATATTAGTGAGAGTTACAGGTGTCTTCACTTGGTGTCAGGTACTCGCTTTGGTATGATTAATTTAAAATTAAAATTTTATATTCTTATACACTATATGAAACTATATTACATTTCCTATTCAAATTTTACTATAATTACATATTATATACCCAATTATCATTTATGTACATTTTACATAAATTAATGATAATAATTAGTGTCCTTGAATCACTCTAACATATCTTTCCTTCCTCCCACATTTCTCTCTCCACATCCCACCCCCCTTCCCTCACGTATCTTGAACAAGAGAGCAACAATTCCATCATTGACAATCATTAAAAAGTTTTGAATTCGAATTTGGGTTTTCAGAAAACATTATTTGTTTGAATTGGGTGTTGTTGCAAAGAATTGAGAATTCTCTCGACGTTTCTCTCTATCTCTCACTCCGTAATTTCAGTAATGTAAATCAAAAGAAAAGAGAGAAGGAATTCAATCTTGGATTCATTGATTCTACAAGATTACGAATTTGTAGCAATTCTCATTTGCTTGGCCTAATTTGTATCAGTTTGTCAGATCAGGAAAGCATGAAAGATGAGATCAATTTGATATGTACAACTTGTAATTCAGTAAGAAAGCTTTAATTTTAAATGCATATTAATTTATGTATAATTTTAATTTCAAAAATACCGTTTAAAGTTATCTTTTTAACAACTAATAACAGAGCAGTAAAGGAATTTTTCTCCTAACCTAAAAGACAACAACAAATACTAAAATGAAATAGAGTGACGATGTTATGGAATAAAATTCGCCAGTCAATTTAGCTTTTTTGTACTGCTCCTCTCATGTGCCCTGTCTCTGGGTATGGAATTATATCAACTTTTTAAGTACAACACTTGAAATTCAAAATTAAAAAAACAAAAAACAAAAAAAACAAATTGAACTGGCTGGTCTCTCATAGTCACTTTTCAGATACACTCTTTCTCTAACTTTTTTGTTAGATTTTATCGTTTTCTAGTTTCCTACTTTACCCTCACTCCCTCTCTGTTTTTCTTTTTAAATAGTACTCGTTTGTTTCCACGTTGAGATTGAGAAAATATTTCAAAACTTTAATTGTAAAAAGTAGACAAAAAGAAGACAGTCGTTACACAAAACCGCGGCACGCAGGGTCGGGAAGTGACACATGTAAGTAGCTTATATTAATGCAAGTATTAATAATTAATTTCACATATTGAATTCGTGATCGTTTTCACGGATCGAATTCAGAAGTCACGTTGAGACAATTTAACTATTATTCCAAAGCCCCGTCCTCTTTTTTTTTTTTTTTTGGTAAAAAGTATTCCAATCAAATCTAACAACATAATATGTCCAGATGACTTGATCACAACTAGAAGTCTAGAACTACAATGAATATAGAGTTAAGAAGTTTCCAAAGCCCACGAATTCAAACTTTGAATAAAAATTACACGTTTACATAAATATTTCACACTTTATGTAGAAACAAGTTGATAATTTTGACTAAACTAGAGAGTAACGTTCACGGACACTGTCAATTTTCAAAATATCACACTTGTATAGATCTGGATCTCACCGTCCAAGGTTTTAATACTAGGATCTTACTATATCTGTCAAGAATTTAGTAGTATTAATTCCAACGATGTGAAATGGCTAATAAATATAACTCCTTTATTAATACTTATCAACGAAACATGAGTGTTTGACCTTCCAACTTGTAAATTACACTTCCACACGACATTATAGTTGAAACTATTCAAATGTTGATTCATCCAATATTTTCTTAACATCGATAGTGGTAATGAAAAAAAATATAATTATTTTATTTTTAATTAAAAACTTTAACATTGAAAATGATCTTGATAGTGAATGCTTTATCCTTTAATACGAATTCGGATTAGTCAAAGGTTCGATACAAATAACTAATACTCCCTCCTTTTTATTTATACGAACCTAGTTTTTTTAGTTCTTACAAAAAAGAATAAACTTTTTTTATATTTAAAAATAATTTACCTCTGTTTAATGATTTATAGCCACACAAAATATACGTGCCTCATTATACACAATAAGTTCAAAAGTTTTCTTCTTTTTATTAAGCTTCATAGTCAGTCAAATAAGTTCATATAAATTAAAACGGAGGAAATAAAACAAAAAAAATTAAAGAATTTCAAAGGTTATTTTGGTATTTAAACTTAGAACATAATATTAAAAGCCAACTTCGAAACCGAGAGCCATGCCGCTATTCATTCTGCTCCATCACAATGTGACCCTTCTGTATTAAACCCTCTCTCTCTCTCTCTTCGCACTTTCTCTCTCTGCAACTTCATGACCTCCATTATTATTTTTTTCCTTGGGAAACATAAACTGAACCAAACCCCAATACTAAATTATTTTTAGGTGTCAATTCTTTTTCTGTGACATATTCGTTCATTTCTTTATTCTTCAAGTTAAAACGAACTCTTAACAAACCATCCCCTGTTTCTTCATCTCTACTTCAATACCAAAAACGATAGCCTCATTTCACCAGCTACACCCCATAACCCTTTTTCTCTTTTTCAGGGGTTTAAGAAGGGAGAAAAAAATTACAAATGCTGGAACAAAAAAGAACAAACAATAGAAACAGAGGTTTCTATGTAAGAATGAGGCTATTGCATAATAATAATAATAGCAGAAACGTTAGAACATCAGAGAAGAGTTTTTGTTACAGATATTTCAAATGGGTGCTTTGGTTTTCACTTTCTTTTTACTTCTTTGCTTCTTTTCTTTTTAATCACAAACCTAATACTGTCTCCTTCATTTCTAAAACTACCGTTTCTCAATCTAAAGCTTCACGTGCTCTCATTGAATCAATCAACTCTTCTTCAGTTCTTCAATACCCTAAACACCCTCAAGGTAATTAATTACTTCACATTATTATTCTTCTACTTTTTTCAAACATTAATGTTAATCTTTGTTCATTTTGTTTTGGTTTCAGATTCGTTGAATGGTTTAAAGATTTACATTTACGAGTTACCAACAAAATACAATACGGATTGGTTATCAAATGAAAGATGTAGCAACCATTTGTTTGCATCTGAGGTGGCAATACATAGAGCTTTGTTAAACAGCGATTTCCGAACATTTGACCCGTGGGAAGCTGATTTTTTCTTCGTACCCGTTTATGTTTCTTGCAATTTTAGCACAGTTAATGGATTCCCAGCTATTGGTCACGCTCGTTCTCTTATTGGTTCAGCTGTTGAGCTTATTTCTTCACAATTTCCATTTTGGAATCGTAGTTTAGGTTCTGACCATGTCTTTGTCGCTTCTCATGATTTTGGAGCTTGTTTTCACACGTTGGTAAGTCCAAAAATTGAAACTTTCATTGACTGTTCTGTTATTCTTTCAATAAAAGATGAAATCTTTTTGGTTTTCCTAGAAAAATAAGATAAAGTTTTGATCTTTATGTGTTTTTATTAACAGGAGGATGTGGCTGTGGCAGATGGGATACCTGAAATTTTGAGAAATTCGATTATATTACAAACGTTTGGTGTAAAATATGATCACCCATGTCAAAGAGCAGAACATGTTGTTATTCCGCCGTATGTGTCGCCGGAAAGTGTACGGAAAACGCTGGCCACGTCGGACGTTAATGGTAAACGTGATATTTTCGCGTTCTTTAGGGGTAAAATGGAAGTCCACCCTAAAAATGTCAGCGGGCGTTATTACAGCAAGTAAATTTTTTATTATGTCCGTGAACTATCTTTTTGGTCTGTTTTATTGTGAAATGTCGATAATGACCTTTTACCGTATTATCTTCTCCTTTCATTTTCAGGAAAGTTCGTACAGTTATATTACAAAAATACGGGAATGATCGGAGATTTTACCTGAAAAGGCATAGGTTTGCCGGTTACCAGTCGGAGATATTACGGTCAACGTTTTGTTTGTGTCCATTAGGGTGGGCCCCATGGAGTCCAAGACTGGTGGAATCGGTCGTTTTAGGTTGTGTTCCGGTGATCATCGCCGACGGCATCGAGCTGCCGTTTTCTTCCGCCGTACCGTGGGCTGATATCTCCTTAACGGTGGCGGAGAAAGACGTCGGAAAGCTGGGTACAATTCTTGAACACGTGGCCGCCACCAACTTAAGCATCATACAACAGAAGCTGTGGGACCCTAGAATTACACGGTCCCTCTTGTTCCATGATCGGACGGTGGAGGGAGATGCCACGTGGCAGGTTTTACATGCTTTGACACAGAAGTTCAATAGGTCTCATCGAAAGTCAAGAGTTTCAAACGAGTAGAATTTTGACACGTGTGATACTTATTATGGGGATAGAATCTACTGCCAGCTAAGAAAGGCTCTTTAATCAACGTGTAAATGTGTAAATGTGGGAGACAGCTATGGATGTATTGGACTGTTCTTTATTTTTAGCAGAAGAAGAAAGAGAGAGACAAGACAACTCTGTATATTTTTCACTTTTTATTGTATATATGGAGTTAGGAAGAATTCAGAAAATTGATAAGTGGGGTCCAAGATTACAGAGATTTTATCGTAAGCTGAGTTGGCAAGATATGATTGGTTGTAGATGCGGCTTGGGGTGGACATTAGCTTATGTTGTGTACATGTGAAGAGAGGGAATATTAATTTTTTTATTGGTATGGTATGGGGGAAATAAGAAGAGACAGAAGATGGTTGAGAAAATGCGCATGGATGCTTCTGCTTTGCTGTACAATTCCTTTGTTTCTCTTTTCATATATCATTGTAGAATTTTTACTCAAATATACGAAAGGAAGAAGTTAGAAAGAAATTGATAATACTATAATCATGTCACTATTGTCAAAGGCTGCGCTTAAGTCTTGAAGCTCTAAAGCGCAAGATGAAAGCTTCGTCTTGCTCAAGCTGCACTTCAATGCAGCCAAGACTCTATGACGTATGCCTCAATGTCCATGAGTTTTACTAAACAACAAATATTATCAGCAAATTTGTTATTTTTCTTGAATTACATTAGCATCTTAATTTTTAAATAAATAAAGTGTGAACTATAATTGTATGTTGCGCTTAAAATTTCTAGGTTTTTTGCCTTTGGCAACACTGGTTCATGATATTAAATTTTTGTATCCTCTTACTGACAATTGTGGGAAAAATAAATGTAGAGTATGTGATTCAATGAATGAGGAGATCTAGTGGAGAACATGGGTGCAAGTATTTACCCTTAAATGATTAAGTGGGAGAGAGAATATGGAAAGGACCAGCTTGGAGACAGCGAGGAAGTGTCAGAAACTTTAATGTTGTATTTTAAAAATGGGGTGAAACGTTACTACATTAGAAAGGGAAGAGAAAGAAGAGAGTAGTAGTAGTAGTAATTCAATAATTCAGTGGTCACGGGTTGCAGAGTAAAATCAGACCAAAAATTGGCCAAATGACATATTTTGTCCCCCCTAGGTTCTCTGTTTTTAAGGCAATGTTTTGGACTTTTGGGTCTGTTTATTTGTCTTCTACGCCACCTTTCTTTTTCTTTCTCACAACATTTTTACCGTTAGCTGTTTATGATCCTTGTGTATGTATAACATTTTGGTCAGTCATATTGTTATGTTGTACTCTATATCATTTAGCTCTTAGGACAATGATTTGATTATTTACTGGATAGATTGCGAGCTCAAAGTGAAATTGGATATGCTGAATATGGCTGCTCGCCCTAAGTCTTATCTCATCAGATTACAGTTATAGCCTATTAGGCCAAGCATCACCAATCTCAACTTACCAACCTCTAGCTATTAGTCATACACTTATCAAAATTAGCCAATAAAAATTAAAAAATCAAATAATAGGATTCTTTCTCTCAAAGGACACATGCAAAAATCACCTTATGTATTTTTAAGCGTGATTAGCAACACTAGATACAAAACGGAAAGAAAATTTCATGGATGATGCAGCAAATAAGGTGATGAAATACAAAAAAATATATATAATATTCTAAAAATCTAAACAAATAAGGAACTTTTTCAACGGGTATAGTTGAAATTCATTGAAAATATATGGATAAATCAATATACAAAATTTAAGGAAGATTGGAGGTGATTTGGACTGATTTTGCATCAAAATTGGTAATTAAATCGAGTTCAGAAAATTATTCTATGACACATGTATCAAATATGTATCACACATGTATCTCAAATAGAGGCACATGTATACATGGATATACATGTGATACATAATTGATACAAATATGATACATATGCGATACACATCATTTTTTTCATGTTTAGTTTTTACTTTGAATTTTCAATTCAAAGCACCTCAAAACTTCACCAAATCATCCCAAAATTGAGATTCAAGCTCCTTAAGTTGTGCCCAATCTATTCTAATAACACTCATTCAAAACAAAGCAAAAATTTGATATTTTTTTTCCTACAAATAGCTAATTGGTTAATATTAGTAATATTTGATAAATTAGCCAATTTTTGTAATGAGATACTTATAAAGGGACATAGCTAGTAATTTTCCTTTTTTTTTTCCCAAAAAGAAATGCTTTTTTCCCCAACCTTGATGTGTTTGGCCAAGCTTTTGGGAGAAAAAGAAGAAACGGATGCATTTTTGGACAAGCAGAACAAAAATAACTTCGTTTTAAAAGCACTTTTGAGAAAAATATACTTAGAAGCAATTTTTAAAAGTTTGACCAAATACTAATTGTTGCTCAAAAGTGATTTTCAAATTAATTATCCAACCACAAACTGCTTCTTATCAAAAGTACTTTAAAAAAAAAACACTTCTCAAAATAAATTGATTTTTACAACTTAACCAAACAAGCTATTAAAGTTAGAAGCCAGCTAGGTTTATCAATTATCCGCAGTAAACTAGTTTGTAACTCAAAACATGAATACATATTAAGCAAAATGTGGTCAAAGCCCTTCAAATAGTAAATATATCGAATATCTATTATGAAATGGTGAGACTCACAGCATGTTCCGACCTTAGCTCAGTTGGTAGAGCGGAGGACTGTAGTTGGTTAATGCCAAGCAGCTTAATCCTTAGGTCACTGGTTCGAATCCGGTAGGTCGGATTTCATTTTGTATTTAGTTTCAATTTTTTAGTTAATAATGCTCTCCTTTCCCCCCTATGCTTTCCAACTTACTTTTTTTAAATAGGTTTGTACAGATTCTAAGATCACCCTCCTAGAGGCTGGTAATTCATGAGAGTGTAACATTGCCACGTGGATTTTTTATTCAAGTGGCATTTTTTACAATAAAAAATATTTTATTTTTTTATCTTTCTAAGTCTTCCAACTATTTATATTATTTTTTTCGTGCCAAAATCTGTTTTAAAAAACTTGAAACAACGTTACTTTTATTATAATTTTTTATTTGACTAAAGATAATGATAGTTTAATTAAGTTATTTCTACATATTTGGTCAGAAAAGGAAGAAATGTACAATTAGAACATATTGTCATTGCATCTAAAAAATAAAAATAAAAAATATTGTTGGAACTCCATATATTGGCTAAGTAAATAGACGGGAAATAACAAAAGAAACTTCAATGGTGCTGTCAAGGATCGTCAGGAGAAGCAGCTCACCGTGAAGTCAGGTCCAATCTATACTCAGAATCGAGCTCCGGTCTAATAACCAGATGCGCCAACCTCAGAACCTGTACAATTAAGTACAGAAGCGTAGCATGAGTACATAATAAATATGTACCCAGTGAGTATCCAGTCTAATCTCGAAGAAGTAGTGACGAGAGGTCGACTTGACACTCACTAGGGTCCAACAATATAAATTAACAAGGTATGATAACAGCAATATGCATATGAGGATGATAAAGACAGTAAACATAAAAGGTAACTGCAATTCAAATAAATTCTGGAAGTAAATAAACAATTACTACTTCATTTTCCCCAAAATATCCGTCATTTCAATATCCATGAAATGTTTAACAAATTAGCATGCGCATACGGGATAAGGACAACCGGCCTGAGCCATCATAATAATCACTCTCCTATTATTATTAATACTGGGAGAATCAGGCAAATACTTCCTAGGCCATTCAGATTGCTCAATATTCTTCTTCAAAAAATCAAGAATTTAAGGAAGTGAACAAGACTACACGGCAGTATAAAATCCCCGAATACACTATGTATGGAATATGTAAAAATCTCAAGCTTATTGAGATTAACACAAGACATCTTCATAAAGAGGTATCCAACTTAGAAAAAAAGGTTGAGGTCATTCGAGAAAAGTTACAGAACACTCAACAAATGTTGAACTCTGACCTGTACAACTCCAACTTGATACAAGAGGAGAGAGGACTGATTCTTGAACTAGAAAAATGGTCCAACATTCATCAGGAGGTTCTGAGGCAAAAGTTTAGGGCTGTATGGTTAGCAAAAGGGGATTCAAATACAAGATACTTTCATGCACAAATGAAGACCAGACAAGCAAGGAATCATATTTCTTCAATATGTAATGATCAGGGAATAACGTTGACTGATCCTGGCCAAATCCAGCATGAGTTCATCAAATTTTTCCAAGAATTATTGGGCACTAAGACTGCAGAACTGCCTTGTCTAAATAACAACATTGCAAAGGATGGTTATTGTCTCAATAAGGAGGACCAGTATGGGTTGATCAAACTAGTGATGAAAGAGGAAATAGTAAAGGCTTTGAATGACCTACCAGATGACAAATCCCCGGGGGAGATGGATTTTCTGTTGAATTCTTCAAAGCTAATTGGGACATAGTGGGAGAAGATGTTATTACAACTATTCTCCAGTTTTTTGAGACTGGAAAAATCCTCAAGGAGATAAACTGTACAACCATTACATTGGCGCCAAAAGTTCCAAATCCTACACATGTCAAGGAGTTCTGGACTATTGCATGTTGTATGACTTTGTACAAGTTGATATCCAAGGTGATCACCGCCAGACTTAAGCAAGTAGTGGAAAAATTGTTAGGCCATCAATCGACTTTTATTGCAGGAAGGAATATCTTGGATAATGTCACTGTGGCCCATGAATTGGTCAAAGGTTATAACAGAAAAGGAATGTCCCCCAGATGTTTAGTGAAAGTAGACATCAGAAAAGCATATGATATTGTTGAGTGGATTTTTGAGAATGGTCTTGTTGGAGTTTGGCATGCCAGTGCAGTTTGTCAATATCATTATGGAGTGTGTCTCGATTGTGAGTTACTCTATCATTTTCAATGGAGAACTCACCCCTAAATTCCAAGAAAGAAAAGGACTAAGACAAGGAGACCCTATGTCACCATTTTTATTCGTGCTGACAATGGAGTATTTGAACAGATCTCTTAAATAACCAAAATCCCAACCCCAACTTCAATCACCACCCAAGATGCAGGAAAATGAAACTAACCCATATTTATTTTGAAGTTGACCTAATAATGTGCTGCAAGGCTGATCGAATGTCTATTCAGTTGACGATGAAGGCATTTGAACATTCTTCAATAGTTTCAGGCCTTAAAGCAAACATGGAAAAAAGTTATTTATATATAACAGGGGTGGATCAGCAACTGACGGACCAAATCTACTCTGAAATGCATTTTGCAATTGGAGAGATACCTTTTAAATACCTTAGTTTTCCCCTATCATCCAAAAAATAACAGTACAACAATGCATGTCACTGGTGGAGAGAATGATTGCCAGGATCATATGTTGGACCACCAAATTTCTTTCATCTAGTGGCAGAGTGTAGCTAATTAACTGGTCACAAGTTTTTCTGATACCAAGGAAGGTGATCCAGTTAATAACAAGTACATGTAGAACATTCTTGTGGACTGGACAATGTGCAACGTCAAGATGAGTACTTGTAGCATGGGAGAGGTTATGTATGCCAAAATCAGCATGGGGGGTGAACATCATTGAGTTTCAAACATGGAATAAAGCAAACATATCCAAACTGCTATGGGCTATCACAACTAAGAAAGACACCCTTTAGTTCGATGGATTCATAGCTTTTACATAAAAAGAAGGGATATCAATGAAATGGAGACACCTAAACAAGCATGCTAGATTGTTAGAAAAAATTTTGATGCAAGGAAGTGGTAGGGGAACAATGATTTGAACACAGAGTTACAACAACTTACTCATGCTGGGAAGTTCATGATCAAGAAGGCATATAAACGTCTACTTCCTCAATATCCTAGAGTTCTATGGAAAAATATCAACATGGTTCCATGTTCTGTGCCAAAGTATCAGTTTATACTTTGGCTTGCACTTCAGAAGAGACCCACTACAGTGGAAATACTGGCTAAATGGGAAATACAAGTTCCTAGGAACTGTGTATTATGCAGAGCTGATACTGAAGAAACACATTCACACCTGTTTTTTGAATGTGTATATTCAAGGCAGATATGGAGTTCCTTCTTACGCTGGAGAATGCAGTCCAGTAGGAAGCTAGGAGGAGGAGATTGAAAGGTTAACGACCAGGAAATGCAACAGCAAAATCCATGCAGAGGTCCTAGGATAGCTATTAGTTGCATCTGTCTATCATATTTGGAGTGAGCGAAATGCTCGACTATTCCGAGAACAGCAGCAAAATTGCGTTCTAAGACTATGAGAGATTGTCATTCAACTGCACAAGAAAAGACAACATAGAAGCAGTTGGAAAATATTATTAGATAGGTTAAACTCATATCCAAACTTAGTATAGGTTTATACTGTAATAGATATATAGAGAAGAGGAGCAAATGTTAGAAGGTTGCAAAAATCAGGGCTAGTTCTAGAGTCAAAAATGAACTAATGGTTGTACATATCATACTTGGTTAAATAATTTTTTTATTGTTTGACCAAAAACAATTGTTCTTTTATTAAAATGACTAAAATATCATTAAACACTTTACAAAAAATTATAAATTTAAAAGTTTCTTTTGTAAAGAAAAAGATGAACAACGAATATGGAATAAAAAGAAAGTTACAAAAAAAAATTTGGGAAAAAATATTTTGTGAATTAGAAAATATTATTAAGGATAAACTAGTAAAAGCATTGGTCAAACTAAAAGTGCGTATCAGCTAAAACGCTATAAGTCGGAGGTGACCAACTTATGACTTATTACTGATTTTAGCTTATAAGCACTTTGAGTGTTTACCAAATGTATAGATAAGCCAAGAGGTACTTATAAGCCAGTTTGACCACCTTATAAGCTTAGCCAAACACTCTCTAAGTTACATATTAGACTTAACATTTACCTTTTATCTAACTATATTAAAAGCATAAATGCCCTCACAACTTGATTGGATGATTGTTGCCTATTGTATTGTATCGTATCGTTACTTTTAATACGATGTTTGTTTTGGTTGCTACTTAAATTTTATTATATCGTATCGTTAAATCTGTCGTTACGTAACAACGAAATGTGCCCCTTTATGTAACGACCGATTTGGTGTGGTTGCGTCGTTATCTTCTCTTTTTCTCTCATCTCACCCTTCATTATTGTTGAATATTTTTATTTTATCATTTACCCGACCTTTTTATATAATAAATTTACCCCGTATCATAATTTTTCTTTATAATATTGCAAGTTTATTCTTCATACCCCTGATGTGTGATATTATAAAATAACAGAAAATGATATAATCTATCCAAACATTGTATTCATCAAACGATACAGTACAATACAATGCAATACAATACAATACGATACATTATGAAACGATGTGTAACAACCATCCAAATAAGTTGTTAACAAAATGACGTTCATTTTTTTACCCTTTAAAAATAGAGTTCACACTCAATGAAATTGTAATTATAAGTAAATATTTATAAACATGTAAAATTGAATAAAAATGAAGAAAACTATAAATATGTGGTATAATATATATATATATATATATATATATATATATATACTTATATATATATATACTTATATACTTATTAGAAGAGGGAACACAGGCACCTCTCCGTCAACGTGTGTGTTCCCTTAGATTTTTTAATTTGTCCGGGGTATTTTTGTAATTTTAGTTAATTTACAGCTGTAGCTGACTCTTTCTACTGTTGCCAACACGTGGACTCCCAGTTCCTCAAAGCTAAAGCCCATTCTTGTACCGATCTAGCAATAGTTTCAAGGCTCCAACGTCTGAAAATTGTTGTTTCCGAGCTCCACCTTATCGCTCCTCGCCGTTCCTGATCTTATCTTTGCAGTTTCGCCAATTTTTCTTTTTGGATCATTGTTTCTTGTGAGTTTTCTTCTTCTTATCTTGTATTTATCTATTCAATCTTTGATGGCATGCTAGGGCTTTACTGCACAGAAAGTTTAATGTGTCCGTTGCCTTTGTTCTTTAGGTGTTTGAGCCATTTCTTGAATGAATTAGGCCTTTTCATAGATTCCTACTATTGTTTTAGGTTTAATTACACTCACAAGAGCTCCCTTTTCTTGTTCCTTTCGTTCGCGCAGAGTTATATCTGTAGAGTGGACAAAGAAAAAGGGTCATTTTTCCTATAGTAAAAGTACCACTATATATTTATATGGTTAATATGATGTTCTGCTTCTAAGAATTCGGTTTCGACATATTTTGATTATTTGTCCGGTACAATTATTTTTCTTCCATTTTTTCCTCTGTTTATCCAACCTTTTCTGATTATCAGTGTTATTTAAGATGTATTATTATGATGTTTTGAATCTTCCACAGTTTAGCTTGCTTTCGTCTGAAATCCTAACCTAATCGATGATATGTTGTTGCGCCTCTGTTTTCTGTGCTTCGTTTCGCTCTTTTCACCATTTAATTTTAACTTTCATCCCTTTCTGTTAAAATGCAGTAAGAATCTGAAAATGCATTAGAGGTATTTGAGAAATTGTCCGAAAGAAACTAGGGATGTTTGTGGACTTTGTTAATTTGGTTTTGACTGAGCAAAATAAGCTTCAAATATGATGTTTCAAAATTTGGGATAGTTGTGAAGGCACGAATGTGTTTCAAAAATTCATGTCTAATTTTATATTTCCATACCTAGATGTGAGGATGAGTGAGATGCCCACAGGTTGATATCAGCAGGTGCATAACTTCCACATTAATATTTTAGTAGTTACCTCTGAATTAAGTAATGCATCAAAAGGGTACATTTACAATATGCAAATTCGCATATAAAGTTGAAGGTGGACATATTAAGTTGTTAAATACAAGCACTTAAAAGCCACAAGTGAAGACTATGATGCTCATTCAATTGAAATAACCTTAGCTCAAGTAATATCTAATGCTCCGTGTACTCATAGTCGCTGCTTTCTAAACCTCTTCATTTTGTCTTTATAAAGATTGCCTCAATACTGAAGAAACAAAATATTTGCAATGATATTTCTTGAGAGCTCAAATATTCTACACTTAAATATTTTAGAAAGCAAATTGCGGTTAACTGTGGTTCTACACTTCTTTCAATGCTTTAAAGATGCCAATACAAAATTTTAATGAAGCAGCACTATTCAAAAGTGACAAAGGCATGTCCTAGATCATTCAGAAAGTATTCTTAATACTTTCTTAATTGGAAAGGATAATGCTCATTGTGTTAGCTTTGGAGATACTGATTGTAAATTTACGCACAATATTTGTTTTCACATGCCAATACTCTTTGGCTTGTTACTTCTTGAAACTGAGAACTTGACAAAGTTTCCCCTTGGTATATGAATGAAGTTTGGGTTGAAGCTAGCCGTCATGTGTCTAAAAAATGCATTAGTCCCTGTAATATAGAACTTTGTATCTGTGATAGCTAACCCTACGCAGTTTTCCTTCTTGAATGCCTTTCCACATCCTATAATGGAAACAAGTATTCTTAATACTTTCTTAATTGGAAAGGATAATGCTCATTGTGTTAGCTTTTGAGGCACTGATTGTAAATTTACGCACAATATTTGTTTTCACATGCCAATACTCTTTGGCTCGTTACTTCTTGAAACTGAGAACTTGACAAAGTTTCCCCTTGGTATATGAATGAAGTTAGGGTTGAAGTTAGCCGTCATGTGTCTAAAAAATGCATTAGTCCCTGTAATATAGAACTTTGTATCTATGGTAGCTAACCCTCCGTAATTTTCCTTCTTGAATGCCTTTCCACATCCTATAATGGAGACAAGTACATACACTTAAATTTTCTTTTCTTGAAGAATGATAGTGGCAATTAAGTGGACCAATTGGACATGTCTGGTTACCCTCTTCAATGTCATATTGTAGTTTGTTTATTTGCAGTTGTATATGATATGAACATACCATGAATAAATATTTTAGTACTTATTCAGCTAATTTTTTTATTTTTCTCATATATTCCAAAACAGTAGGTCATGAAATAGGCACTCAATTTGACGGTTCCTTTTAATCTTGACTAAAACCTATTTTTCTTGTTATTGGTTTGTTTAGTGAGAACGAATAACATATAATCTTTTGCTTGGTATAAAATTTAGGTCCATCAGTATCCAAAGTTCATTTTATCTAGTCTCTTATGCTTCTATCACTGGTTTTTTATGAAGAACATTCGTTCATCTTCATGGCTTCGGTGATGTTCTACGTTGCTCCATTTTGCTCTTTCAAGGTAAGCATATAGTTAAAAAGGATAGTTTGCTGATCTATTGTGTTGGATCTTTTACTACGACTCTATTGTTTGAAGGTTTATAAGTTTGACTTAAATTGAGCTTCAATAAACTGATAATCAGAAATCGTTAATCTGTAGGCTGTAAATTTATAGAACTTCGATCTTTTTTATTCTTTATCCCAAAGTAAAGATTTGAATAATCTCATATGTTTAGATAGCCCTTGTGATTGGGTTATCTACGAATTGCTCAAATTGAAATAAACACTCAGAACCAAACTGCTTAGAGGCATGGAATGTATAACCATATTATTGATGCAGTAGAACATTGCTCATGCTTAACTTATATATTTCATATGCTTCACTTCTACACTTCTATCACCGGAAGAGATTGCGTTCTCTATTTTATACAATCAGCACCTTTGAAAATAACTAATGGGTTTCATTTTATTCTACCAGGACCCTGTTATCACCCATTGGCTGAGCAAATTTTCAAAGCTTGCAGCATTATTGCCTGAAATTGTTGTTTGGGTTTTTACTGTCCAGATAATGGCCGTGTCTGTATTCAGTTACATGTTTAACCTGCATCTTTAGAGTTGCTTAGTTATGTATATATGATTATTTTCTTATGTCTTGCTAAAGCTAATCTGATTCAATAAATTTCTTGAGCACATGTGTGGGCTCGTATGGACAACATACTCTCCATTTCTTAAGGGTGTTTTAAATTGTCTTCTCATAGTATCTTAGGTAACTAGCTTGCACTATTGAAATTGGAAAGTTGCAATCCTGATACCAATTCTATATGTATTATAGCTGGATTGCTCGCTTAAGAGTCAACTTGCGGTCATTTGTTAGTTTAATTTACATCCAAAAGGTTTATTCTATGTGCCGATTTACTACCTCATGGTTGCTGCTTCAAATGTTAACAGAGTAACACTTTTTCTTGTACACTTACCTGCATATGCTTTCTGTTGACATGAAGGAAATAGAAGGCATTGACTACGAAAAGCTAGACAAAGAGAGGATGAGATGGAAGTATGCCAGTATGTCATAGTAAAAACCTTGTTAGCATGCGATTAACATCTGGAGTAGAAAACTTATTTAGCCTTTACAGTGTAGTTCAATGTTATAACAAAAAAATACCACATATAATATAACTGGACCCAAGAATGCTAATTTGCAATATCTTAGAAGTAGAAAGCTGCATAGCTATTTAAATTCTGCTCCCGACTTTTACTCTATCTTAACTGTGATGTACTTTGATTTATATTTAGCATGTTATTGATGACAGTTGAAATGTAAGAAATTCAACCATGCACTAGCATTCAAATCGCTATGTTTTGAAGATTTTTTAGTGTTTGTATAAAATCTAAGTTTCAAACAATTACGCTCTGTTCACATTGGGTCCGGGCGAAGCCCGGGCTACCCCTACTAGTATATATATATATATATATATATATATATGTGTGTGTGTGTGTGCGCGCGCGCGCGCGCGCGCTACTTAGAAGCTCAAGTAACTTGAGTTGAAAAAAATAAAGTTTTCTACACGGAGGAACAAAAAGGATGACTAACCTGCAATTTGAACTTTGAACTTGTTGTTATGAAGGAGAATGGAGTTCTCTTTGTATTTGTTAAAAATTGAATATTCGTTGCTTTTGAGAGATATTAGCATACTAGCGGACAAGATAAAGAATTGGGAAAGACCATGAATTGGGGCTACAATCAATAAAAAAGATCTTGACTTTTAAATTTAATACATTTCAGTTCCTTTTTTAAAACTTTTGAGTAATTACCAAGCTGAATTTTGAGAATTTGGGTAATATATGAAGGACTTATTCAAAAAAAATTGTTTTAATTTGAAAAAATCTAAAAATATGCGCCTCAAACGCCCGGACGTACGGCTCGAACGCCTGGGCGTACGCCACGAATTGCTGGGCGTACGCCTCTTGAGACTTTCGCCTCACACCATTACCCGGGGCGTTTTTGGTGCGCCTCGCCCCAGGACTTGCCCCGAAAACGCCTTTTAAAACACTCATTTAAACTAGGTGAAAATTCCTAATACTTAGGAATCCAAAATTGAATAAGATTCTACTATATTTTTGTGTAGCTATTTTTCTTAAGTCTTACTTTCATTAAATTTCATAAATTCAGTGTTGTTATCAGCTTGACAGCTTCTTCTCTTGAATATCCAACGAGATTGGAGTTAAATCGTAGCACTACATGTAAAAGGAAAGAAAAACGTTTTTGAGACGTTAGGCATTATTATGTAATGAAAATTATTTTTCAAGTTTTTGTCTTCATTTAAATTTTGTAGAATTAAACAGCTAAGACCATTAAGAATGTTTTCATATTCTAATTTTTTGTATTTATTTCTGGACTACGTCAGTATTAAAAATTATAATTTTTCACGTATGCATCAAAAGCGGAAGGTGGTCAATTTATTTGCTATTTTAATATAAAACATTTAATCATTAGTGACGGATAACATGAATCATCATTAAATAAATTTTAATAGTTTTAAAACTTTAAAATTCACTAAAAATATTTTATTACTATTTTCTTATTTGAGCTATTTGTAGGAACTCCTACAAAGAATATGTAAAACTCATTGATACTAATATCGATAATACCATTCGACACTTCTTTTATATTCAAGGATATTTTAGGTTCACAAATTCTATTTTTCTTTGTATATATATATGATGCTTAATCTCATTTTAGATATTACTTTCATGGGACTGGTAATTTAAAATTCACTGCAATATTAATTAATAACCAAAAACACAAAAGAGAATTTGCTTTTTTAAAAGAAAAAGAAGAACACTTTTTTTAAATTATTACATGAAGGGATACTTGAGGAAAAATTTAATTGTTTCAGAAAAAATGCTATATAGAAAGATAAGTTTGGCATTCTTGTGAGACAATGAAGAAGCTAGATCAAAATATGGGTAAAATATATGTGTTATTCGAATTTATTTTTATATTAATATTTTATTATCAGTGTTCGTATTATATGTCTTATTATATGGCATAATTTCTTCCTCTATAGACCTATCTAAATACAATCAACATTAATTATTTTCAAGAACTCACACATTTTAATTTTATTTTTGTAACTACAATGTTCTCCTATTATTTAATACTATTTCTTTAATTGAATACTCATGGATATAGATATACGCACATGCGTATCGGTAAATACCGTCCGCTTTTTTGAATTGAAAAAGAAGTCAAATTAAATTTTTATATAATTTAACAAGATTTATAGTTATTGAAGTATAATACACGCGCAATGCGCGTATCCTAACACTAGTTAGGTACAAACTTCAGTGCCAAATAAAGTATACACAAAATATAAGAAATTAAAGAGTATCTAAATTAAAAAGGAAACTACCAGCTATGTCCATTTATAAGTAGCTCATTACAAAAATTGGCCAATTCATAAAATATTACTAATATTAGCCAATTATCTATTTGTAGCAAAAAAATGTCAAATTTTTACTTTCTTATGAGTGAGTGTTATTAGAATAGATTGAGTACATCTTAAGGAGCTTGAATCTCATTTTTTGGATGATTTGGTGAAGTTTTGAGGTGGTTTGAATTGAAAATACAAAGTAAAAACTGAACATGAAAAAAATATGATGTGTGTATCACACCGTGTATCATATTTGTATCAATTGTGTATCACATGTATATCAATGTATAACGGTGTGAGATACATGCATGATACACGTTTGATACATGTGTAGCAGAAGAACTGTTTGAACTCGATTTAATTACGAATTTTGATACAAAACCAATCCAAATCACCTCCAATCTTCCTCAAATTTTGTATATTGACATGTCTATATGTTTTCAATGAATTTCAACTACACCCATTGAAAAAATTCCTTTTTTGCTTAGATTTTTTGGATATTTTATATTTTTTTTTGTATTTCAGCACCTTATCCATGAAATTTCTTTCCGTCTTGCATCTAATGTTGCTAATCACGTGAAAGGTGACTTTTGCATATGATTCTTTGAGAGATAGAACCTTATTTATTTGATTTTTTAATTTTACATGTACTTGGCTAGTTTTGATAAGTCTATGACTAATGATTAGAGGTTGGTAAGTTAGACTTATTTGGGACATTTGTGTAAGTTTCCCAATTAAAAACTCGGTCTAATACATTCATAGAAATTGCACGGGGCACCTTATTTGGTCGCCCCCATTTAACCTATACCCATTTTTTTTTAAAACTTTTAACTTGTACCCACTTTTTAAATAACTTCAGCCCCCTTTCTCCTCCTCCTCCTCCTTCTTCTTCTTTCTTCTGCTGTTGTTGGTGATGCTATGGAATTTCAGTTCAGATGATTGCCATAAATATGTTTATCAGATTATTTAAAAACAAATAATAAATAATGCGCTTTCCAAATTGTACATAAATAAAAGAGAAGCTACAGAAATTAACCAATGCCAAATTGAGAAAGAAGTGATATATTTTTCAAACCTGAAGGGTGGCAGTTGAGTTGCAATTTGGGGAAGAAGCGGTAGGACCAGTAGAAGTAGAAGAAGAAGAAGCACCAGAATTTGAGTTGTTAGAAAGCTCTAGAACTGAAGTTCGATAGTTACAAAACAAAAACTTCAGCTCTAGAGCTGAAGTTAGCTAGTTACAAAAATAAAAACTTCAGCTCTAGAGCCGAAATTCTCCAGTTACAAAACAAAACTTCAGCTCTAGAGCTGAAGTTCGCCAGTTACAAAAACAAAAACTTCAGCACACTTGATTCAGCACACTTGCTACTTCAGGCCCGTCTACTAGAATGCTGAAGTTTTGCGTGATTGCCTTTGCTACTTCAGTCCCGTATGCTGAAGTTATGCGAAAAAGCGGGTACACTTACAATTATTTTTGCAAAGCGGACACAAGTTAAAACGTGACACAAAAAGCGGGTATAGATGCAAATGCCCCAATACATTCCCCCTAGCAAAAGTGGGTGGGCTGAGGCCCAAAACTTGTGCAGATTCTAAAGCCCAATTTCCTCTCGATAAACCCGTCTCAGTTTACTACTTCGCTACACTCTCCTCAGGCATCGCCGGTGGGTTTCGAGTTCCCGGTAATTTGTTTCGAGTTTCCGGTAGTCCTTGAGATATTCCTCTTTCGTTAAATTTCAATTCCGTTTTAATTTCCCTCTTTCGGTCTATAAATATTTTGTAATCTAATGGAATAAGTCTCGTTCTTTCTTAGGGTAAGATTAAATTCGAGTGAAGAATTTTGAAAAGAAGATGGATAAGGAGAAAGTGGAACAATTGAAAATTCAAATGCAGCAATGGTTACATGAAGCTGAAGAATTCATCCATCAAACACCTCCTGTTCAACTTTATACTGCACTTGGAGTTGTACTATTCACCCTCTTTTTCTTGTTTATCAGTAAGATTTTCAAATTACCCTTCAATTTTATTTTTTCTCTCCTTATTTCTTTGTTGAATTTTCGCATTGGCGTGTCAGTGTGTCAAATGTTTATTTCCTTTCAATTTCGCATTTCTGAGTTTGACTTAGGAAATCAAAGGTCTTTTCATTTAGCATTGGAACTTGTTTTAGGTTTTCCTTGATTTGTTTGCTCTGAAGTTGTTGGAAGACAATCGGGTGATTGCAAAATTTTGACTACATAACTCAGTTAGCACATCTTAGTCAACAACAAACCATTATGTTCCCACCAGGTGGAGTCCGGTACCTAACAGGTTCAGGAAGGTAATAAAAAGAAGTGGATACCAATTAGCAAACTTCAAAAACAAAGTTGTCTTCTTTTAGTCAATGGCACCTCAATCCCAAATTAGTTGGGATCAGTTTATGAATCTTCTCTTCTGTATACATTGAGGAATTATCATAATTTGCTTATCTTTTGCTAGCCATCAACCTACCGCACTCTCTCTTCTTTTATTAATCAAGTGTTGTTTTGATAGCTGATTTAGGACTTGGTTTTAAACTACCTGTATATAAATCAGATTAATTGTTGAACTTTTGGAAATGGTTATAAGTCAATTGAATCTTTAAGAGTATTTTGTAGAATATTCTTACTGATTATGTTATTGGTGGAATGGAAATTATCATTACGAATATTTTATCAAGAATGCAACAACAACAACTATGCCTCAATCCCAAGCAAGTTAGCATCGGCCTTAAAATTATTAGTGTTCATGTTGATACTTTTAAGCTCATTTCAATGCAATATTATGTAAGATAAAACTAAAATAAAACAAAAAGCACTAGAAGTTGTCTATATTTTCCACTTCTAGCATGACTTAAAGACTCTTAGAAAGCAATGGATCTAAAGTAAACATACTAACACTATTATTCCAACTAATAGGTGTCACCTATATTAATCTTTTTCTTTTATCGTGCCTTATTTTTCACTAGGCCTGGATGGATTTCAAACGATTGTAGGTCCTTCGAGACAATGTCCTGGCATATGATTTTGGATCTACCTCGTTCCTTTTTAACCACTTAAGGTGCAATGGTTTCACACCTACAGTCTGAAGCATTTGGAGGTCGAGTTAGGACATGACCGAACCATCTAAAGTGACCTTCTCGTTTTATCCTTTATGTGTACTACTTACACCTTCTTTTGAATAAATCAGTTTAATCTTGTTTTATTTTGTTTGATCGCACATCCATAGTAGGATTTGCATCTTTTGCAACATTTATCTTGTCAATGTGTCGAACTTTTGAGGCCTACCATTCACTCACATATAACATTGATGGTCTCACAACCGTTCTATAGAACTTTACTTTAACTTTGGTAGGTATCCTTATCACATAACATTGGTAGCAGTTCTCTATTTTAACCATCCTATATTGATTGTATGCGTTACATTTTCATCTTTCGTACATTTCTCCTAGAACATCAAAGAAAATTATAAAAAAGGAATGTCAGAAACCCAAATTATATAAAAAAGGAGAATATCCGAAACTGAATGTTTATAAAACTTCCCATAGCTCACGTAAATTGAAGCTCCTACTGTGTCCTCTTGTGTATTGCTAGTAACAAAATTCAATAGGCATTTTTTTCTCTTCCTTTTTCTTCACATGGTGTTAGAGACTTAGAGTTTATTACTTACCAGCGAGCAGTGTTACGCTGTCTGTCTGCCCAAAAACTTTTCCTTCTCTTCACGAGTGTATTACCCTTATCTCTTTCTGGCCATCATTAAATGGTGTGTCTTTTTGGTTCAATCAGTGACACCATCTTGCCTAGCATTCTTCTGACAATTTTTCAGACGTTCTCCTAAAATTCCTCTTTTCTTCTTGTTCTCTATGATATTATTGTCTCGACTATTTTGATAGATTTTTAAGTAGCTTAGCCTACGGGTGAGCTGCCTTAAGCTGCCTGTTCTGCCAAAATTTCCTCTTATTTCATAAGTTTAGTATGAAGTGAAGTATGACTATATAAATTCCTGTTGACTCTTTCCACTATTTTTCTCAGGACTCACCCTTTGAATGTGTTGCAAAAATCTGCGGGGTGGGGGTGGGTGGGTTGCAAGGACTGACTGTGTTAGGTTCTTCTTTGTCTTCTTTTCTTCTATTTGATGTCACATTTTCGTAAAATTCTATTTCACCATTATGCCACTATGATGATCCTCACTGAATGGTTTCATGTAATATTAGTTTTAGATTTTTGCTCATCCATTTTAACTTCCGTTGAAGGCTTAAATATGAAGAATTACCTTTTGTTTACTATTCTATCTGCAGTTCGCTTGTTCAAGCGTACAGCATCTAACACCATTGTACTCACTGGGCTTAGTGGGAGCGGCAAAACTTATCTTTTTTACCAGGTAACTCTTTGACCTGAGACCTGGGATATTCATTTTGGAGTTTATCTAACTGTTTAGATGTGGCATATACCAGCTTAAAGATGGTTCAGCCCATCAGGGTACGGTGACGTCAATGGAGCCAAATGAAGCCAGTTTTATTCTACACTCCGAAAAAGACAAGGTAATGAACATTGTCTTCTCTTGTTTCGCCTTTTCCAGCCCTACTCTTTCCCCAACATTCTTGTCATCTCCACCATCAGAAGGGAAAGATGGATTTGTTTAATTGCCACTGGTCTACCTTTTATTGTCTTGTCATGTTTTTGTAATTGATTTACTGAATTTCTTCGTCTGTGTATTTCACATCTCGTACTTGGACCTGTTTTACATTATGCCGCAGAAAGGGAAAGTGAAGCCTGTTCACGTTGTTGATGTCCCAGGGCACTCTCGTCTTCGGCCAAAACTAGATGAGTTCTTGCCTCAAGCAGCTGGCATTGTGTTTGTAGTGGATTCTGTGGAATTTTTACCAAACTGCCGTGCTGCTTCAGAGTACTGATATTTTGCTGCTTGTATTATTTCACATTAGCAGTTGTGCATTTGCATTTTGATATTTGGTAACTGAATTTTACACCTTCCTCTTGTATACAGGTACTTATATGAGATCTTAACAAAGGCAAGCGTAGTCAAGAAAAAAATTCCAGTACTCCTTCTTTGCAACAAGGTTGACAAAGTAACTGCCCATACAACGGAGTTCATCAGAAAACAGCTGGAGAAAGAAATGTAAGACTACACTATCCATGGCATTTATTCTTAGAACACACCAAATTGACCGTTCATACATGAGGAAGATTATCTCCTGGTAAAGCTTACATATAATATGTTTGCTTAAAGCGTAACTCTGATCCGTACGCATAAAAGATTAGCATAAAATCTTTCTGGAGAGTTTAATTAACCTTTCCATCGTGAAATATTGTTGCATGCTTTATAAATTGTTAATATCACAGCAGCAAGCTTGTACATAAAGAACCTGCCTACCCCGAAATTTTGTTGCATCTTTTATTTACTAATTCACTCTGGTACCTATTAGGTCTCTGTATATATATAATCACAGCAGAACTTTTAGATAAAGTGCAATTTCTGGTGTTCTGTTTTATAACTTGTTGATTTTCTTATTGATCCAGCGACAAGCTTCGTACGTCAAGGACTGCAGTATCTGATGCAGATATCTCTAATGAATTTACGCTTGGTGTACCTGGAGAAGCATTTGCTTTTTCGCAGTGCCATAACAGAGTAATTGTTGCTGAAGCTTCTGGTTTGACCGGAGAAATTTCTCAGTTGGAGAAGTTCATCAGAGAGAATGTGAAACCTTGATTTACTTAAGCAAATAGGTGTTGGGTTTTCTTTCATTTTCCTTTTTTTGTTTTTGGTTTTTGGGAGCTGTCCGAAAAGCTCATAATATTATCAGAAAGATGTAAAAAGACATCAACTTGGAAAAACATATTCAAAGTAGGCGCAGAGTTTGGAGATTTCTCTTTATCTTGCATATTTAGTCCTACCTAAATATTATATATGTTTGTTGTGCCTAAATATCTTTGCTATTTTTGAAAATGTAGCAATTGTGTTGAGTTGTTTGGCTTGTTTAATTTGGAAGTATTTCACTTTCTTTTGATTAAATATCTTTTTATTAATCAAGATTACTATTGACTTTTGTAAACTCTCTTTTTTTCACAATATTTTATGATCATTGGTTAAGAAAATATAACTTCAGAGCTAACTGTCCAAGACACTCTTATATTTCTTTTATCATTCTGTTTCCAACTGTAAATAGATAATTCAAGAGGCAATTGGTGATCATGGTAGGAGGATAGAATAGATATAAATTATTCAGATGTATAATTCGGAGAGAAGATATATACAGAGGTCGAAACAATGCTAACTATTTTACAGGACAACCAGAATACAAATAAAACATAACCAGAATACAAATAAGTCCAAAGAGGTAAAAAAGGACAAACTGGTCTTGGTACATTCTTTTGTAATCTGATGACTATCAACTTTCTGTAAATGATCGAATATAATGTCCACATTCCAAGCCCCAAATGTTGCTTCCTGTATTTGACATTCAACATTTTCCAGCATTTGCAAACAGGAAAAGCATTTTTCCTTGGATAATAATTGATAAGAAAATTCCCGTGTTCTTTCTAGTCTCGTTTTGTTTCGAGGATATAAATGAAAAAAATTATATACATGACGAGAACCCGGGGATGTGGTAAAAATTACATATAATAGCTTGTGCTACTCATTTATTTGAGTAACACTAAGAATAAAAAAAAGATAATTTGATTTAAGAATACTAGTGTATAATAATAATAATGATTGAGTTGTTGATTGGTGTTTGAACTCATTTACTGTCTCCAGATATCTTTCGACTCACCCACCGGAATAATCTTGCTAACCAATACTTCAATGCTATTACCAAAGCAAACACACCATAGCAAGGGAGATGAAACACCCCAACCATCAAATACCTGCAATTGCACATTTGGCAAATAGCATAAGCATTTCATAAGCTTATGAACAACTCTGGCTATCATTATTATTATTATTATTATGTTGCTCGGACTCTCCAAAATGCTGCTGCCTCAGTTGTGTCGGATCCTCCAAAAGATGCACTTCTTCTGGAGGATCCGATGTGCACCCATGAAGAGTCCGAGTAACATACACTATCAATGGCTATATCTGCAATAACTAAAAGCATAATAATCTGGACATCTAACTATTCGATAGAAGATATTTCAATAGATGTAAAGTTTGTATATACGCGAAAGATTGCAAACATACACTAAGGGGGCGTATTTGAATGAAGTATCCAGGAAGGGATAAGGCCACCTGTTGCAAAAAAGAGTCAACTCGATTAGTAACAGCATAAGCGTAGATGGCTCTTTTTTTCCTGAAAAAAAATGATGACGAATAGCGTGCTGAAAACAAACGTACCACTTTGAGACACACATATGGAAGAGCCACTGGAATGCGACAAATGTGCATGTCCAAAGCACAAAATATGCAAATCTGAAGAACGGGAACCGCTGGAAGGAAGCAAGAGATCGCGTTAGTCATGGTTTGTGCATCGGATACGTTTATAGCTTAAGGCAATCGTGAAAGCAGACTTACTAGAGAATTCAAAATCACGTCGCCAAGCAGGGTAATAGCATTGACAGAATGCATACACACAACCAGCTGCATAGACCAGTAGAACATCAACAAACTTGCGTATATATGGTAACAGAAAATGGGAAAGAAGCACACATTCTAAGGATCAAGCCTGTAGAATATAAAGAAGAAGAGTTCTTAGAACTTACAAATTGTAACCTGTAATCATTGGGCGTGAGGAATGGGTAGATAAGAAGCCAATAAACGCAATCTGTAAGCACCACGGCACCCGCACAGATCTACAAGTTTTTGAACAAAATCATTATGCAGCAAGAGTTAACACTATTAGTAACAGCATAAAATGCAAGGTGAATATATATTGAGAGGACATGCCTGAAAAATTATTTGAAAGGCATAGCCCAAACGTCCTGCAACTTCTCTATCATCAGTTTCCTCATTGGAACTCAAGTCCTTGGATACGCCGGGTAAACTTGCATTTTTCTCAAGAGTTGGAGCGTCATTTTCCTCTTCATCGATACAACCTACTTTCGCACCAGCAATACCCTTGCGCCGATGTTGGATACATCCATAGATGGAGAGTGAACACCCTAACTACACCATTTCGTTGAGAACATAACCAAGTTAAAGAAACTAGGGAAAATGTTGTATTTAAATGAAATAATATTCCCCCGAGCTATTTAGCGAGGGAGAAGTAATAGTTAGTATGCCTTTGGAGGAGGAAAGAAACACTTTCGTTTTATATATGTATCTCAAGACATTCACATCCTCCAGATAAAAAAGGGCAGCCCGGTGCACTAAGCTCCGCTATGCGCGGGGTCCGGGGAAGGGCCAGACCACAAGGGTCTATCGTACGCAGCCTTACCCTACATTTCTGCAAGAGGCTGTTTCCACGGCTCGAACCCGTGACCTCCTGATCATATCTAGAAATGAAAGGTAACGATCGTTCAATTGTTGAGTAACATACCCCAAAATAGAGAGTGACCAAAGAGAATGTCCACCTGTTCAGCAAAAAAAGAATAATCAAGTGTTCATTAGACATTGTTATATTAGCAGGAGAGTGAACCAAAAAAGAATCAAGGAGATGGCGCTTACTGAGTATAGAAAAAGAATATATCTGTACTATTTTTTACAACATCCATGAAAAGCATTGAGAGAAGAAAAGTGAAAGCAATTAGCCTATAAGAAAGCAGCCAAACAGGACTGATTGCTTTATGACATGTACTCCAAGCTTCGTCTTTGTACAAGAACCCAACCGGCCTTTTCTTCTTCTTCTTCTTATTATTATTATTATCTCTTTCCTGGTATCTCCATTTTGGCGAACCTTCAAACTTCCATATTAAGAGTGCTGAAATACCTACAATTACAAGGAGCCCCGATCCCAAGACTGAGAACCTCCACGTCAACCAATAACTTGGAGTGGCTGTATGTCTTATCATGACTGGCCACCAAGTATGTTATATGAAGATCCTGTTAAGAACCTCATCGTAACTATTAATCGTTCAAAGCTTTAGTTTATATTTCTGCTGTCTAAAATGTACAACTACCAATAACTATAGCTAGAATTTAAGAAATTCAGACACTATGCCTTATCTCAAATTGAAGATAACTTAAGTTTGTCTCAACTTAGGAAAGATATTGGTGATAGCTCACTATGATATCCATCAACGGTGGAGCCAAAAATACTAATAAAGGGATTCAAAAAAAATGCAAGAACACCACACATAGGATTTGAAGGTGCGAGCTGAAGCAATTTTTCGACCATCTTAGCCACTACACTAGACATTACCACCAGTGGCGGAGGCAGGATCTCCGCGAGGAGGGTTCAAAAAGAAAAAAGTTAAAAAGAAAACAAAACATCAAGATACGAAACAACATAAGCATTGCATTCATTAGTCTTTACATTTTGAACGTTCTAAAATATTTGACACTGCCTATATTTATACAACTTCCCAGAAAAAAAAAACTCGAATTTCATCAATGTATTTTCAAACTTAAAATGTTGATACAATGTTACAATATTATCAATCATTACTCAAAATAATTTCTTCTATATAACTAAAACAAAAAGTATTTTAAATTAATGTTGTGTCAAATCTGAGAATATGCTCTTGGCTCTCAAAAACACATATTCTAGCCTGTAGGCAATACATAAAATCTTCACATTTGAAAGAAAATAGAACATACCCAGAAATATTCTTCAAAATAGGAGGTATATATATGCATGGCTAATGTAGGATGGCAAAAAGATTTCTTTCCTATGTTCAATTATTTGTAGGACATTAATGATATTGGTGAGCAAAGAAGATTGAGTTTCAATAGCAAATTATTAGAAAATGGGAAAGAGTAAATAGAAGATGAAAATTGATATAAGAGTGAGTACCTTATGGGCCTGAAGATGGGGAAAAATGATATTGAATAAATGATAAGGACTTTTCTCCATCTTGCTTCACGACCAAACCATTCTAACTTGTTTTCTACACAAGTGAAGGACCTTCTTTTTCTCTCAACCAGTAACTCTTATGACTTGACTTGTAACCCATGACTTAAGAGGATTAGAATCCCCATCTAATTAATATTGTCGTAATTTAATTTCAACATGCCATATAAGAGTAATTTAACTTTTCTTGATCAATGCTCGTCTCATCAATGTTTATTTCTATATATATAATTGAGCCGAAGACACGTTATCTTTCCTAAACCTCACCTGTGAGATTACACCAGATTTGTTGTTATTTGTTGTATAATTGTCTAATGTAAAAATTAAGAAACGATACAATAGTTAAGAAATCCAGCCATTTTAATATCTTACTTTGGTCAAGTGTTAAGAATTAGGAAATCTCATACATATAGCAAAGTCGTTCACTATTATATTTTATTTCAAGTACCTTTGCCCCACCAAAACTAAGACCGATAGGAAAAGATCATCTAATATTTTTTTTATTTCTTCTGGGATTTCAATCCCAGTCTTCCATAGTTTTATCCATTTCATTGACAATTAAGCTACACCCTTAGTGGCCACAGGTCACTATTTTACATGAATGCTATTGCACAATTTTTCAACTTGTAAATTTCATAAATTATACATGATACAACTGTACAGACAAATATATGTAAAAAAAAAATAGAGCCCTTTATTTTGGGCACATTATTTCATACTTGCACATTTGCAGAGGAAAGACCAATGTCAGAACAATTGAGCAAGAAAAGAGCAGAAAGTCCTCCAAATCCTTTTGCTCCATTCTTCATTTTCTTCCACAAATCTTGCTGCTTGTGGCTCTATACCTACCATTCAAGTTACTTTATTTTCTTTCAACTTATTTACTCCTCATCACTAAACTCCTTTACTATTAAATCAACTGGTAAAAATCCTTTAGGAACAACTCTTGACTCTAATGCTTCAAATGAGTTGTTAATGTAATATTTATCCTCATAATCATCATCACTTATCTCATCGTCGCTGTCATTGTCGTCATCAGAACTACCTTTCCACATCACTCCTGACTGTTCAGGTACATGTTTATTGGACAAAACTAAAGCAGGATATGAGTGCTCTGTGGCCTGGGAAAGGTTATCGAATTCCTCCACCTTGTTCAATAGATCATCAGGTTTGAGATCAATCTCTTCTAGTAATAGTGCCTTGCCTGAACCGATTGCATTCTTCCATAGGGACATCATTTTAGGGCTTGAGCTCACTGTTTTCGTGACTGCTTTAGAACGATCTTTGGCCGTGCCTGCATTGCAGAGTGTAACAAATATGTTATACTATAGCTAGCAAAATCGGTTTTAGAGTCCGCAAAAAAGAGGAGGTCTAAAGTTTCAAAGAGGTGTGGCCAATAACAAGCATAGTGTTTCTATCGAAACGTGGACCTTAGTTGCACAAAGCAAAACATAAATGTCAGGCAACTTTAAGCAATGTAAACAGTGAAAAACATAGACCCGTGGCTAAAACCTGGCAGTATTTCGCCTGGTTTCTCCGCAACTCTGACGAGACAATAAAAATAGGCTAGTATAAACACAGCGTATTTGTATGTGTACAGTGTCTATTCTCCAAATGTGATTAAACAACTATCGGCACACACGTTAAAGGTAGGGATCAGGCAAGTTGTTCAGACAACCAGCTACATGTATAAGCCAATTCAAGGTAAGCAATGTGTTAGTATTCCATGCGTACCTGGATGTTCTGAAGAACTCATTTCATCTGTGACACCATCTATTCTGGAGGACACAACAGCAGGGGCATTACCGTACATAGGTTTCCACTCTTTCCCTCTCCACATCAATATCTGTTCATCATCAAATGACAACAGCACACACGGGACTAATTCCTGTCATTGGAAGTAGAAATTAGTGAAGACCATGTCTAATTTAAAGAACAGAAGTATCCAAAACCAGAAGAGCTGTTCAAGTATGCCCAAGATTGATAGATACTTTTCTCTCTTCAAGAATGTGGATATCAAATTGTGATTTCTGTCAGTAATGTTTGCCACTGGAACAAAAAATTCATATGCTTTGCGAACAAACAAACTGTAAATTTCTAATTCACAAGAAAAATCTTAATCTTAACCAGAGTATCTCAGAGGCTAGGCTACAAGGTCTTGATTGATTAGCCACACAAAATGTAAGAGAGATCTTAAGAAATATTTTATACTGCTGCATTGCTCTAATTCCACAAAAGCCAAAGTCATGCATGGATTTATACAGCAATATAAATATCAAGTGACTGTTTAATGAAATAATAAGGAGAGGAATAAGCTAAAACCTTTAACTTAGCTCCTATCTTCTTATAATCACTTGCATGCATCCCCCGGCAATCAATCTTCACTAGTGGACAAGCTTCAAATGCACTTCTCACGTCTCTAACTAACGTAAGGTAGACCCCATTTTTAGCTGTAAAGGCAGATACCCAAGTTCTTCAAAATGAGCCAGAATGCAAAAATAAGTGATAAAAAGTCAAATGTGCCTAATTGGAAAGCACAGGAAACTGATCATAACCACAGGAAAAGCAGATCAAGCTAGTTTTTATACAAAGAAATTAAAGAAACTGCACATCAACATTTCTAAATAAACAGACCAGTCAAAGATGAAGTTGGAGGACCTTGTCTTTTACTTTGTTTATATTGCAAAATGCATCTTATGTAGATTTAGAAAACTAAGCCACAGAGCCTAACTTTTTAGGTTCAAGGATCGGAAAATAAGAGATATATTGGCATACATTCAGTTGCTTCAAGAAAAATAAAAGCTTTAGAATACTCTCTCCTTCAATAACAATTAGTTAGACTTAGTGGTCAGGAACTGAGAAGCAAAAGATGGTGAATAAAGATGCTTTTATTTTCAACATGGTCATAAATATTGGCAGTCAAAACAACTGGAAAGATTGAAGGTGGTGCAGGGCATCCTATGAACAGCATTATGTAGGAGATTCATCACTTGACAGTAACATGATCAGATGTTCTGCTATCAGTTGCAAGTAACCCGATAATATTACATGTTTGTTGTTGCCAATTACCTCAATAGCAGAATGAAAGCCAGAGCTCAAAGGGTAAAATCAGATACAAGCGCATGTCGGAGTGGTTAGGTAGAAGACATACCCAATTTACATATAGGGGGTAGCTTTTTTCCCTTGATTCGTAATTCATCAGCTTCTTCTTTGGTCAATCCTTCTGGAGCATCCTGTATAAGCTTTGGGTAAACTGGTGTAGCTGGTTTCCATAACATCAGAGGGTACTTTGGACGAGTACGATGGTCATAGTTCCTGCCCCGAAAGAGATAAACTACACCACCCATTCTATGTATGATCTTTCCACCGGTCTTCTCCTAATAGTGTTAAAAATGTAGATGGCAAGACGGAAACCTTTTTAGAGTGCATATAGAAAACTTAATAAAAAGACATGACCGAAAATTCAAAAATATTTTACAATACTTTAATCGATGGATAACCTCGAGACATTTGCACAGGTTGTTCATATCAACAGTGGGAACACCTAAACATCGAACTTTACAAACCGGGTCCCTTCTCCAGTGGGTATGTATCAACTCTAACATGTTATGTACCAATCCATCCCGACCTATCAAATTCAAAGCTTCAATAAGAAAATTCCAAAAGCACAAAATGAATGGGAGAATGATGAAAGGTCGTTCTGAACTAATAAGCAGAGCATGCGCAAAATCGAGCAATGGATTCAGAATAATCCAACTTAAATAAAATCCTTCATAAGTCCTCAGATAAAAGTAGATGCTATCAACCATTAGCAATCAAGTTGACCAGAAGCTCCTCCCCCTCCTCTCCCCGCCCCAACCCCCTAAAAAAAAATAAAAAAAGACTTTGCCTATTTTTTTTATTTTAAAAATTGGCTCAACATTCAAAAATATACATGGGCAAAATTGAGCTTTGGCAGCAAAACGAAAGCAGCATAATAACTTAGCAGTAGTTTGATTGACCACATAAACACAAACAACCATAGCATAAATCTTGCATAAATAATACAAAATATTGGTTGGCCAAATAAGATAAAATTATCTCTGGATCACTAACGAAGCTTTAGTTGGGAGTAGTAATCACTGCATAACTAATGCATCGTTGAACTTATTAAACCTGGCATTGCTAATACCGGCATAAATGCAGAAACGTATGTAATACTTTATGCATCATAGACTGCGGACCGATAAGAATATTTAAAGACAAAAATGTTCACCAAGTAGGCAGCATAACAATTCCTACACTATTATTCATTGCATTTCACATAATCACTCACCCCATAAGCAATTCCTACATTATAATATCTGCATAATAAGTCCGTCAACTAAGATTCATACGCATCTTGTTTCATTGCAAACACATTTCCTTACCAATATTAACCTGTCGATTACTAGCTATACAAGGTTTCAACAGCTCACGAATTTCCTCCTTAGTCAATGGGGGCCCCAACACCTTTTCCTTTGGCCTCCCTTCAAACTTTCCCATCAGCTCATAAGCCCTCAACATTTCATAACGCTTAATTCCTTCATTATTTTCTACTGGAGGATTTAACGGCTCAAAAAGCTTAATATTTCTCTTTGATTTCTTCATGGGTGCTTTCCCGGTCCAGGGTCTAGGCATAGTAGGAGGAGCAAAAGGCAAAAAACCCGGTTCACGAATAGCCACCGGTTTAGCTTTTGGAGTTTCGGAGTAACTGAACTGAAAATCAAATGGAGCACCTGGGAGACGGTAGGACACACCGTTATCTTTAACGACGACGGACCGGTCGCCGTCGGATGTAATGACTTGACCCGGTTTAACGGGTTTGTGGTAGTTGGAATGGTGATGGTGAGTCTTAAAAGCTGGAGCGGCTTTTTTGGGCGGTTTTTGAGAATTGTGGGGTTTCTTTTGGGGTGGTGGATATTTGGGTATGGGGATGGGTGGATAAGGTAGTGTGGTTGAGTTGGGGTTGTGGGTAGGTGGTAGAGTAGTGGGAAGATTAGAGAAAAGGTTGGGTTTTGGTAATGACATGGCTAGAATTGGCATTGTATGGGCAAAGAAAAGCTCAAAGAAGAAGAAGAAGATGAGAAGTGTGGAGATTAGAGGGAAGGAAGTTGATGATCAAATCTTCAGTTGGGAGGAGATTTTTTGTCTATGCCGATACTTAACGACGCCGTACTGCAAAGCCAAACTAAAATGCTTTATAGTTTATACTACTGCTCCCTCCACTTTAAGTGATTTTCTTATTTTTTATTTTTTCGTATATCAAGAAGGAATTAAGTCCTTAATTTTTAAGTTACTCTTAAAGTAAAGAGTGCAGGAGTATTTTGTTATATTTTTTACACAATGAGCAAATTAAGGTTAATATGATCAATTTTATTGTTAATTAATACTTCTTCCGGTCCAAAATAAGTATTTTTTGGTTGTTTTTACATATATATTAAGAAATTCACCTTTTAACATTAATTAGCAATAAAATTGACCATATTAACCTTTACTATCTCTTCACATAAACACTCATAACACATACTCCAAGGGCAATGTAGGAAAAAACTAATTAATTCATTCTTGAAATCTTGAAAAATCACTTATTTTGGACCACAAAAAATTCAAAAAATCACTTATTGTGACCGGAGGGAGTATTAACAGGTGAATTCCTTAAAATATGTAGAAAAGAGCCAAAAAATCACAAAGTGGACAGGAGGGAGTACTAAGTAGTAAGAGGTTGTTTGGTATGAGGTATAAGGTGGGATAAGATGTAGGATAAATATAGCTAACCAACTAAGGTATAAATTTTATCTCAAATTTAATCCAGAATATCCCACCTTATCCCATCAAATATGAAATTATTTTATCCAATTTCTTATGTGATATAAATTGCTACTGAGATTCCGAAATAATTTAGGACCCTCAAGTACTTAGTGCGTTTATTCCAATGTGTGGCATTCTACTAGGCATGAAATTTATGAGGGAAAAAACTTTGAGTTGATAGTCTAAAATTAATTTTAAAAATTTGTGCAATTATAAATTATTTATTAAAAATAAAATAAGGATTTTAAAGTTAACTTGTTTTTAAATAGAAAAGGATAGTATTATTTTTGTTGAGACAACTAAAAAGAAAAAATATGTCATAAATAGACTGATGAAGTACCTTTTTTACCGAAAAGTTCCTAAGTTGGCCATGAACTTTGAAAAACCCTTCATATATAACCTTGTTTTCATAAAAGTAGGCTAGATCTGTCCTTTTAACTAACACATTGTTAAGAAACTTAGCTCAAAGTAATATTATAAAACAAGAAAATAAATAAGAATGTAGGGAGCAAAGGAAGAGAAGTTCTTATTTCTTCCATGTATTCAAATGTGTACAATATCACTTCATTCTCTATTTATAGTATTACATAGAGGAATACAAAAGAATGTCATAAACATGACATTAAATATTTGAGATCATGGAGGAAGATCATGGGGAGGTTATGGAGGTATGAGAGTTACAACCATAATGGTAAGAAGTAGTGGGATGTTAATGGAGAAGAGTAGTGAGTGCTATTCATTTAGGAGTTATGAACATCCACCATAATATAATGTCTCATAACACTCTCCCTTGGATGTCCATAGATAATGTGCCTCGTTAAAACCTTACTAGGAAAAAACCCTGTGGGAAAAAAAATCTAGTGAAGGAAAAAGAGTACCCATATCTAGTAGTATGCATTGCCTACTGCCTCATTAAAACCTTATCTGGAAAACCAACTGGGATAAAACCTTGGCTAAGGAAAAAAGAATGTAACGCGTGCTATACTCTACCCGACAAAAATATCACTTGATATTTCAGAGACGATGAATTCCAATCTAATATAACAACTTCTCAATTGATGAGGTTGGCAATGCCTTGTGAAGAAGTTTGCCAAATTATCACTTGAACAAATTTGTTGAACATCAATCATGTCTGAAATAGAACTTTGGTGAAATACGTTTTATTTTGTCTCCTTCGATAGTCCTTCTTTCAATTAAGCTATGCATGCAATATCATCTTCAATGTAATTGGAATCTTGTTGAATATCATAATATGACAGTACCCTCACATCCAAATAACAACGAATCATGCCCTGTATTTGTATAACCCTCATAACCTTGACAATATATGTTAGAATAAACAAATCTATATCAAGGACTTCTTTTGCAATATAATCTTAATAGTATTCCAGTATCTTTATATAGGAATTAAACTATATCTCGTTAGCATATTGTTATACTTGTGAGCATGTAATTTTTCACCCATTAGAAAACTCCTACAAAAATTAATAATTAAATTAATTTTATTTGTTGTTAGATCTGTGTGAATTTCGGTGTTTATGTAGGAATTATTTGAATTTATGATCACATTTTATTTTTTAAAATTATAAAAAATAACAAAAATATTTAAAACTTTTATTAGCCTGCATCATTAGGTCTTTGATTTAATGTAATACTTTGTAACCTAATGTAATCACATTCTTAGAAGAAAATCACAAAAAATTAGTTCTTTTGATAATTATTGATATTAATGTTTTCACTTTTTATAAATTAAATTTGACTCATTATCTAAATAATAAAGAAAAATAGTTAATTGCTTTCATAAATTAATATTTTATATGTTTTAGTAATTTAATTAGGATTAAGTTAGTTTATTTTAGAAAATTAAAAGGAATTTTTTAAGGGTTAATCAGACTGGGCCAATTACACCCCAAGCACAATCCCCTCTAAAATACCCCACCCCAATTACCCCAAATCCGTTCCAAACCCCACTTACCTAAAACGACCCCGTTTAGCCCTTTCTAACCCCAGCAGTTGGATTATTTTGATCCAACGACTCACAACTCACGCCCCCCCGTCCTATATAACTGTCCTAACGGACCCCTCCCCCCCAAAACCCCCCACTCTCTTAACAAGTCGTTCATTCTTAACAAGAGCAATCGATTCACGTTGGTTTGACTCATTTTCAACCTCGTCGGAGTTCGGTCAAACTCCGGCTAAGTCCGGCCAAAATTTTCCAACTAAACTGGTACCTCCTTTGACTCTATTTTTTGTTTGTTGTTCTTAAAATAGTCACCTAGGTTTAATTTTTCGATTTTGCTGTTTCTTAACTGTTTAGGTTTTCATAGTTTTCTGTGGTCTTATTTTTCTTGTTACTTTGTTTAACTCCTGATTTTTGTCGATTCTGAGTTAATAGCTTAGGTTTGCATGTTTATCTTTTCTTTTAGCTTGTTTCTTCTGTTGTTAGGGTTAATTGCTAATTAATTGATCCTGATTTGGTAGTTTAGGGTTTTATATGGTTTCAGTTCTCCTGTTGTTATGTTTAAATCCTGATTTTATTGATTAATTGACTAGGAATTGTTAACTTAGGTTTTCTCTACTTTAGTTCTTTCCTGTTTTGTGTATTGAAATAGCTATCTAGGTTTTATTCATATTAGACCACTGATTCTAACTATAGTAATCATGCATGATTAAGAATTATTTGTGTAGGTTTAATTTGTGATTTACTCAGCTAATTCTAATTTGTTAGTGATCCTGTCTGTTTGAAGTATTAAAATTCTGATTTTATTAGTTTAAAGGATTGCAGTTAATCATATATGGGTAGTTTAGCTTAGGCTTGTGTCCTTTTCCTCTAATTATTGCACATTGTTTTAAAGTAACTGTCTAATTTTTGATTCAGAGTAATTAGCTAATCATACATGTTTGGATGACTTGAATTAGGCTAGTTTAGGTCCTGAAAATGAGCACTTAGGTTTAATCACTTGTCTTTGATAATTGAATAATTTAGGATGGTTTCAATTTACTTTTGAAGAAGTTCAGCATTCAACTTCTTCATTAGTGTTAATTAAAGAGTTTAATGGCCTAAATTAGTCAACTTAGTAATCTCTTAGGTGTTTAATCTAAGTTGTTTTGAGTTACCTGATTTCAGGAACTCAGTAACAGATGATTCTTGGCAAAGGAGGCCCATTAGTTAGGCCCAAATTGGCCAACTATGTGGCCCAGGCCCTAGATCACAAAAGGGTAATTACATGGGTATTTCAGGGTAGTTTAGGAATTCTAGATGAAGAATCTAAGCTGTAAGTGCCTAGGAAACTTCTAGAATTAAGATACAGGACCAAAATAAAATAAGAAAAGATATTATATCAGAATTTCTGGATAAACAATAAAATTTCAGAAGTAAAATGATATAAAAATAGAAGAAGTTTCTAGAAAAGTGTACATCTGTCCTAGCTATTGTAAAAGATGCTGAAAATAGGATAAAAATGATAGCTATACCAGGGCTGTTAGGAAGGATAGTACTATTTTCAGAATTAGGATAAGGAATATTCCTAAAAAACACCCACCCTAGTGTCACGACCCAAAAATCCCACCTTCGGGCTATGACTGCGTCTAACGTTGAACCCGCTAGA